>JAQQSZ010000492.1:0-17303 GCA_028646595.1 Phalanger gymnotis | reverse complement strand
TTTTCCATAAATCTGATAGGTAAACTATTCCTTGCTCTCCCAAATTGCTTATAGTTTCAGCCTTTATTCCTAAATCATGAACCCATTTTGACTTTATTTTGGTATATGGTGTAAGATATTGGTCTATGCCCAGTTTCTGCCCTACCATTTTCCAATTTTCCCAGCAGTTTTTGTGAAATAGTGAATTCTTAGCCCAGAAACTGGCCTCTTTGGGTATATCAAAGAGTGGATTGCTATAGTCATTGATTTCTCCATCTTGGGTAGCTATCCTATTCCCCTGATCCATGACTCTGTTTCTTAGCCAGTACCAGGTAGTTTTGATGACTGCTGCTCTATAGTACAATTTAATATCTGGAATAGCTAGGCCACCTTCTCTAGCATTTCTTTTCATTAATACCCTAGATATTCTAGACTTCTTGTTCTTCCAAATGAATTTTGTTATTATTTTATCCAGCTGCATAAAATAATTTTTTAGTAGTTCAATTGGTATGGCACTGAATAGATAGATTAATTTAAGTAAAATTGTCTTTTTTTATTGTATTAGCTCGGCCTAACCATTAGTAACTGATATTTTTCCATTTATTTAGATATGACTTTATTCGCATGGAAAGTATTTCATAATTATGTTCATATATGCCCTGGGTTTGTCTTGGCAGATAAATTCCCAAATATTTTATAGTGTCTACAATCCCTTTGAATGGAATTTCTCTTTCTCTCTTGCTGTTGGGCTTTGTTAGTAATGTATAGGAATGCCGACGATTTTTGTGGGTTTATTTTATATCCTGCAACTTTGCTAAAGTTGTTTATTATTTCAAGTAGTTTTTTACTTGATTCTTTAGGATTCTCTAAGTAAATCATCATATAATCTGCAAAAAGTGGTAATTTAGCTTCTTTGCCTATTCTAATTCCTTCAATTTCTTTTTCTTCTCTTATTGCTACAGCTAACTTTTCTAGTAACAAATTGAATAGTAGGAGTGATGATGCCCATCCTTGTTTCACCCCAGATCTTATGGGGAATGTATCTAACTTATCCCCATTATAAATAATGTTTGTTGATGGTTTTAGGTACACGCTATTTATACTTTTAAGGAAGGCTCCATTTATTCCTATGCTTTCTAGTGTTTTTAATAGGAATGGGTGTTGTGTTTTGTCAAAGGCTTTTTATGCATCTATTGAGATGATCATATGGTTTCTGCTAGTTTTGTTGTTGATATGGTCAATTATGCTAATCGTTTTCCTAATATTGAACCAGCCTTGCATTCCTGGAATAAATCCTACCTGGTCATAGTGTATTGTTCTGGTGATAAGTTGCTGCAATATTTTTGCTAATTTTTTTTTGTAATTTTTGCATCAATATTCATTAGGGAAATTGGTCTATAATTTTCTTTCTCTGTTTTGACTCTACCTGGTTTGGGTATTAATACCATATTTGTGTCATAAAAAGAATTTGGTAGGACTCCTTCACCTACTTTCCCAAATAGTCTACAAAGTATAGGAATTAATTGTTCTTTAAATGTTTGATAGAATTCATATGTAAAACCATCTGGCTCTGGAGATTTTTTCCTAGGGAGTCCTTTCATGGCTTGCTCAATTTCTTTTTCTGAGATGGGGTTATTTAGAAATTTTACTTCCTTTTCTGTTAAGCTGGGCAATTTATGTTTTTGTAGATATTCATCCATATCTCTAAGGTTGTCAAATTTATGGGCATACAATTGGGCAAAATAATTCCTAAATAGTGTTTTGATTTCCTCTTCATTAGAGATGAGCTCACCCTTTTCATTTTTGATACTGGTGATATGATTTTCTTCTTTTTTTTTTAATCAAATTGACCAAAGGTTTTTCAATTTTATTGGTTTTTTTTGTAAAACCAGGTCTTTGTTTCATTTATTAATTCAATTGTTTTCTTGGTTTCAATTTTATTAACCTGTCTTTTGATTTTTCAGTATTTCTAATTTGGTATTTAATTGGGGATTTTCAATTTGTTCTTTTTCTAGCTTTTTCAGTTGTATGCCCAAATCATTGATCCCCCTTTCCCCTATTTTATTCGTGTAAGCATTTAGAGATATAAAATCCCCTAAGAACTGCTTTTGCTGCATCCCATAAGTTTTGGTATGTTGTCTCATTATTGTCATTCTCTTGAATGAAGTTATTAATTGTTTCTCTCATTTGTTCTTTGGCCCACTCAATCTTTAGAATTAGATTATTTAGTTTCCAATTAATTTTTAGCTTATTTTTCCATGGTTCTTTGTTACAAATAATTCTTATTGCATCATGATCTGAAAAATGTGCTTTGACTACTTCTGCCTTTCTGCACTGGACTGTGAGGTTTTTATGCCCTAGTACATGGTCAATTTTTGAGTACGTGCCATGTACTGCTGAGAAGAAAGTGTATTCCTTTTTATCCCCATTTAGTTTTCTCCAGAGGTATATCATATCTGCCTTTTCTAAAGTTCTGTTCACTTCCTTAACTTCTTTCTTATTTATTCTGAGGTTAGATTTACCAAGTTCAGAAAGGGGGAGGTTGAGGTCTCCCATTATTGTAGTTTTGCTGTCTATTTCTTCCTGTAACTCCCTTAACCTCTCCTCTAAGAATCTGCATGCCATACAGTTTGGTGCATAAATGTTAAACAACGATATTGCTTCATTGTTTATGGTGCCTTTTAGCAGGATGTAGTGTCCTTCCTTATCTCCTTTAATTAAATGTGTCTTTACTTTTGCTTTGTCTGAGATTAGGATTGCTACACCTGCTTTTTTTTACTCTAGCTGATGCATAATATATTTTACTCCAGCCTTTTACCTTTACCCTGTGTGTATCCCTCTGTTTCAAACGTGTTTCTTGTAAACAGCATATTGTAGGATTATGGTTTTTAATCCATTCTGCTATCTGCTTCTTTTTAATGGAGAGTTCATCTCATTCACATTCACAATTATGATTTCTATCTGTGTCTTTTTCTCCATCCTATTTCCCCCTGTTTATGCTTTTATTTCTCCCTTTCCCCTGCCACTCCTCAACAAAGTTTTGCTTTTGACCACTGCCTTCCTCAGTTTACCCTCCCTCTTTATTCCTCTCCCTTGTCTTATCGTTTCCCACTTGCTACTTCTCCGCTCCCTTCTGA
Source organism: Phalanger gymnotis (assembly GCA_028646595.1). NCBI lineage: Eukaryota > Metazoa > Chordata > Mammalia > Diprotodontia > Phalangeridae > Phalanger > Phalanger gymnotis. The sequence continues at coordinate 14,187 of JAQQSZ010000492.1, read as the reverse complement.
CCGCCCCCCTCCCTTTTTTCCCCCTTTCCCCTCCATCTTCCTATTGGACGAGTTAGATTTTTATACTTATCAGGGTATATTATTCCCTTCTTGAACCAGATCAGATGACAGTAAAGATCAAATACTGCTCTTCTCTCTCCCTTCTCTCCCTCTACTAAAATGTGTTTTTGTGCCTTTTCATTTGGTGTAATTTACCCTTTTCTACTACCTCCTTTCCTCCTCTCTCAAAGCCCTCCCTTTACAGCTCTTAATTATTTTTTTATCCTTATATCAGTTATTTTGTGTAGACATTCACAGTCTATGTGTATGCCTTTCAATTGTCATAATAGCTGTACCATTCTCAAGATTGACATATATATGTATACATATAAAACATACATAAGACGATATAATTCTATATAAAGGTGCAAATAATTTGCCCTTATTGATTAATGTGGTTTGTGGGGGATTTTCCCCTTGTTTATCTTTTTATGTCTTTCTTGAGTTTTGTATTTGGAAATCAAATTTTCAGCTGAGTTATGGCCTTTTCATCAGGAAGGTCTGGAATTCCCTTATTTCGTTGAATATCCATCTCTTTCCCCGAAAAAAATTATTCTTAATTTTGCTGCATAGTTGATCCTTTGTTGTAGTCCCAGCCCCTTTGCCCTTCAGAATATCATATTCGAGTTTCTCCTGTCTTTTAAAGTGGAAGCTGAAAGATCCTGCGTGATCCTGACTGTAGTTCACGATATTTGAATTGTTTCTTGTTGGCTGCTTGCAGTATTTTCTCCTTGATTTTGTAATTCTGAAATTTGGCTATAATATTTCTTGGTGTTTTCAATTTGGGTTCTCTTTCAGGGGGTGATCGGTGAATTCTTTCAATGACTATTTTGCCCTCTGGTTCTAGGTCCTCTGGGCAGTTGTCTTTGATAATTTCTTCGAGGAAACTGTCAAGGCTCTTTTTTTCATCATGGATTTCTGGTAGACCAATAACTCTTATATTGTCTCTACTGGATCTATTTTCCAGGTCAGTTGTTTTCCCAATCAGATATTTCACACTTTTTTCTATCTTTTCATTCTTTACATTTTGTTTTACTACTTCTTGATGCCTCATAGAGGCGTGCACTTGCTCAACTCTAATTTTTAATGAGCTACTGTCTTCATTTTGCTTTTGAGTCTCCTTTTCCAATTGATTGATTTTACCTTTCAGGGTGTCATTTCTATTTAGATTCTGAATCTCCGTAGCTATTTCATCAATCTTATTCTTTGGGGACTTGATTTCATCAGTGGATTTTTTTTTCTATTTTTTCCATTTTTTTCTTTTACCTCCCTAATTTGGTTTTTAAAATCCTCCTTTAGCTCTTCCGGTAATGCTTTTTGGTCTTGAGACCAGTTCACAATACCTTTTGAGGTATCAGATGTGGATATAGTGTCACTATTATCCTCTTCTAAATTGGCATTTTGATCATGCCTGTCTCCATATAAAAAGTCAATGGTTCTTGCTTTTTTATGTTCTTCATGTTGGTTAGCCTTTTCCTGGCTTTACAATAAGTTTCTGCTTTTGGGGCTCAGGGCTCTCTGTCCCAGCTTTCTTATTCTGGGGATTGTGAGTCTAGTTGTTGGCTTGGTGAATTATAGCCTTCAGTTTCCTGAGGTGTGGGGGAGGAGTCTGGCTCCCTGATGTCTCTTTCCCTAGGGTTGCTCTCCAGCACTGTTGCTCTTCAGCAATGGTCTCAGCTCTTTGTTGTTTGAGCTGGGTGTCTGGCACTTCCCCTGGGGCAGCAAGAGTACATCTGGGCTCCTGGTATTGACCCCTGCTGACTGTCCCTCTGGGACTCAAGTACTCCCACTACTTGGCCACTGAAGCCCCACTTCTGTCTCTTCTATCCCGGCATTATTTCCTCTGCTTGAATTCTCTGGGTGGGGAGGGGAGGAATTAGAGCCATTTACTTGGCCATTATGTCTCCCGGAAGTTCAAGAAGACTGCATTTCCGTACCTTTGGGCTGCAAGCCTCAGGAGTTGATATGTCATGGCCAGTGACATTGTGCTGCCTCTCGTCACTTCCACAGACTCTTAAGTGGTTTTTTTAAAGACATTGACCAATTCTGAAGGACTTAGGATGAAAAATGCTATTGATCCCCAGAAAAAGAACTGATGGGGTTTGAATATAGATCAAAGAGTACTTTTCAAACTTTCTATATTTTGGGTTTTTGGGGTGTGGTCTGTTTTCTTTTATACATGACTAATATGAAAATGTTTTTCATGACTACATGTATAACCAAAAGAAGATCTTGACAGTTATAATATTGAGCCAAATCTAATTAGATGAAATTTAATAGGAATAAATGTCTGAATCTACAATTGGATTGGGAAAGCAAATGGCAAATTTAATATATATGAGGACAAATTAGAGGAAGTTGAGATGTTTGTCCTAGACAAGAGAAGACTTTAGTTCGACATGACAACTGTCTTCATGCATTTGAAATTATCTCATGTGCAAGAATGATTGGACTTGTGCTGCTTGGCCCTAGAAGATGCAATGAGGAAAAATGAGGTAAATCCACAAGGAGGTCAATTTTGTCTCAGCACAAACAAAAACTTTCTTGAAATTAAGACATTACAACAGCAGAATGGGATGCTCCGGGAAGAAGTGGAGTCTTTGTTGGGAACATAGTCAATGATTCAGGTTGGACTGAAGAGCCTCTGAGGTACTTCCTTGCTAAAGATCTCTAGGGTTTGGTAACTTCATATGTGATGTTGGAGAGCTCTTGCCATTAGGAAGATTTCTGTCATAGATTCCTGCCCCATAAGGAATTCAGCTGTTCAAGAATAGGAAATATAACTATGTAATTTTTCTAATGAGGAGTTTGGGGGATTGAGCCTATTAGGCACTAGAAGTTTCAAATATTCTTCCTGTTCCTCCACAGCTATCTCAGGCCAGAATCTGCTTATACCTCTTGGAGATATCAGCCCAACTTCCAGAAACTCTCCACTGTTTTTGGGACACAGAGTATCTGCCTTGCTTTCCATTCCAACAGATACAGTCAGCCAAACCTGGCCCATTTGTTATGTTAAGTAACTGATTGGAGATAGGAAGTGTTGGGAAGAGAGAGAGTAAAAGAAGTGGGAAGTAAGGGAAAAGAGAAGCAACCTGTTGTTGCTAATAATATGCTCAAGGAGATCTTCCCAAACTCAGCACCAATGAAATTGTAGCCTAATCCAGTCCATAGAGCAAGACATGCAGAGTCTGCTTGACACCCCAGAGTTCAGCCTAGGACCAAGATTGGAGGGAAAGCAAAAGAAGGTAGACTAAGCCCTATACTCTGAGTCATGTTCTGGTTCCATCTTTGGCAACAAGACTTTGTTCTAATTATTTTTGTCCTTGGGCCCTGAGCCATAAAATGGAGATCAAAAATTCCTTATTCACTTCATATTGGTTTTTTGTGAGAGTCAAATGAGATCATCTGTGTGGAATTTTTTGGTGACCTTAAATCATCTCTGAAAAATACATTTTTATTTTTGTCACAATAGCAGAGATATGAGTCCATTGTGGCTGAATCCATCTCAGTAAAGTGTAATCTAAATACCAAGGACAATCTTTAGCCAGAAGTAAGTTTTAGATGCCCTATGGGAAGCCTAGTAAAGAAAGATGATTATGTCCCTAATCCCAGATAAAAGGTACTGGGCTATGGTAAGGCCTTTTTCATATATACTGTTGATGTCTCCTGTGATTCAAATTTTTAAATTTTTGGTATTCGCTTACTTTTTCTACTACCCAATAGTATTTTTTTTCCAATTATATGTAAAGACAGTTTTAACCATTCACTTTTATGAGATTTGGAATTTTAAATTATTTTGTCTCCTTCCCTTCCCACTTCCTAAAATGGCAAGCAATCTGATATAGGTTATACATGTATAAAGATGTTAAACATATTTCCACATTAGTCATGTTGTGAAAGAAGAATCCAAGCAAAAAGGAAAAACTCTGAGAAAGAAAAAAAACACAAAAACTGAATATACTATGCTTTGATCTGCATTCAGAATCCATAGTTCTTTCTCTGGATGTGGATAGCAGTTTTCATCATAAGTCTTTTGAAATTATCTTAGATCATTGTGTTGCTGAGAAGAAATGAGTTTGTCAAAGTTGATCATCACACAGTGTTGCTGTTGCTGTGTACAATGTTCTTCTGGATCTCCTCACTTCACTCAGCATCAATTCATGTAAGTCTTTCTAAAAATTCATCTGTTCATTATTTCTTATAACATAATAGTATTCCATTACATTCACGTACCACAAGTTGTTCATCTGTTCACCAGTTGAAGGGCATCCCCTCAGTTTCCAATTCTTTGCCACTACAAAAAGAGTTGCTATAAATATTTTTGTACATCTGGGTCCTTTTCCTTTTTTATGGGGGATACAGACCTAGCAGTGGTATTACTGGATCAGAGGGTTTGCATAGTTTTCTAACCCTTTGGATGTAGTTCCAAATTGTTCTCCAGAATGTTTGGCTCAGTTCACAACTCCATGCACAACAGTGCATTAGTGTTCCAATTTTCCCAATCTTCTCCAATATTTATCATTTTCCTTTTCTGTCTTATTAGTCAATCTTATGTGGGTGAGGTGGTACCTCAGAGCTGTTTTAATTTGTACTTCTGTAATCAATAGTGATTTAGTGCATTTTTTCATATGACTATATATAGCTTTAATTTCTTCATCTGAAAATTGTCTGTTCATATCCTTTGACCATTTATAAATTGACTCCTATGATTCTACAGACCTCTGAAAGGCACTGCAGGCTGAGCTTATCATTCAGTGCATAAGTCACAGGGTCAAGGAGTGTGGGTGAGGGCAGAGGAGGTGATGGGAGGACTTCTTACCCTAATAACAACTGATGGGTTGGCTGAAACCTTTTATTGTAATATGAAAGTAGTCAAAAACATAGGGAGATTTCACAGGATGGGCTGGAATTCCTAGGGAGATTGTCAGGAAGAAATATATGATAAGGAAACAGACAGAGAATCTATAGCATTTGCAGTATATTCCACCAATGTACCAAGATACCTGGTTGTCTCTTTTATAGACTTTACTATATGATGTACGAAATAACACTGCAATGCACATGCATTTTCCTTAGATTTTCTTCAATTCAGTAAGAGCAGTTGTCTCTTTGACTCATACACCATTTCCTATTGTCTGCTACTTATTATCCGAATGTAATTTTTATTGATTTTGTGATCTCTCATCTACCTTGTCCACTTGGTCTTTTTTCCTTCTCTCTTCCTGCATCTTATAGAAGTTAGACCAGAGGATCTGAAATTCTGATTTGTTTCTGCTTCTATTATTTGCCTTTCCCCCACTCTCCTTTTTTCTACTTTCTATTCATATCTCTATTGCTCTGCACACTCAGACTTTTCCTGAGGATATCAGCACAAAAATCAACTTATGAAAAGTAGCTAGTATTTCTTGAATTCTACTGTGAGGAGCTATTCCTATCCAGGAAGTGTTTGGTACCAGGTTGTTTCGTGGTATACAATGCAAGCATACTATGGACTACAGACACTGATCAATTGTCAGTTAGTTGCTGCCTCTAAGGAGGTGGGGATGATTGGCCTGTGGGAAGAGATTCAGAGAAAAGAACCAAAAAAGGGTAGAAGGGTGTTAAGGACTGTGGAAGATTGGACTGTGATATCATGAGAGTGGAGAACGACTGCTTTTAAGTATTTGAAGAACTGTTATGAGAAGGATTAGGTGCGTTTTGTTCAGAGAGCAGAACTAGGAATAATTTCCAAATAGAAATAGAAATAATTTCCAAAAAAAATTTCTACTCGATATAAGGAAAAAACTTCCTGATAATTACAGCATTAGGACTCTACAAGAAGCACAGGCAGACATTACACCATACCTAGGTGGAATTTCATGAGGTTCCAAGAAGGAGAGTAAAGGACCATGAGGAAAAGGACTTTGACAAGCTGTGCTACCCCTTTACAGCAAACGCTCTCTAAATTTGATCTCACTCTTCCCAGCATGATCTCTGTACTTGTAGGAGAGTATGTTACTGCTCTTTTTTCTTTGGAGGGGTGGGTTATTTTATAGAAACTGTTTGTACTATTCAAAGTTAGTAAAGACCCCATTCTAGAAACTAACTATGTCTTTCTAATTGATACCAACTCAAAATTAGTAGAAGAATCATTTTGGAGAAATGTTATAAGTATTTAAGTTTATAAATATTAGAGACAAACACTTCAGGGCTACTCCTAGAACCTTGAAGGAGAAGACAGTTCTTGTCTTCTAGGGAACCAATTTGATGATCTGAGTATGGGTTGGGAGAATAACTCCAGGGTATAGCCTACAAATATGAAAAAGACTTGAGATCTTAGTGGGGGTTAAGGTAAGTATGAATCAGCACAGACTTCTTTTAGTTTGGACATGATAGTCCTTCTGGGGGATACTTCTTCTACTGGTCTTATTGGCCATCAACTTCAACAGGGTCTAGTCTTACTACTACCACCAACACCACTGACTAAATGAGGAAGAAACTTCTTTTCTTCATCTCTCCAAGTAGTCTCTGTTTGGCGTTTCAAGGTATCTGCCTATAATAGATATGTGTTCTGCTCCCACTTCTTCTGGAGTGGTAGCTATCTTTAAGTATTTGAAGGGGTAGAAAGAGGAATTAAATGTTTTTCTTAGCTTGGAGAGAATGTGAAAAAAGACAAATTTGGATTTGATCTCAGAAAACAAACCAGCAAACAAAATTCTTAACAAGTAAAGCTTTCCAAATGTGGAATGGGCTCTATCAGGATGTGATGGGTTCCTGCTCATGGGAGGCTGTGAAGCAACACCTGGATAATGACTTCTCATCTGTAAAATGGACTTTCATTATCATCCATCCTGTGTTTATGACTCTGTAGATTTCAAATTCATGACTCAGTGCTTGGGGCCTTCTTACCCTGAAACATTATTCTTTCATGCCACTCTCCTTTTCCCTCTGATGAGTTACTTCAGGGAATTTTCCATTTGGAGAAAAAGCTCAGGTTTGTCCTTCTTTGTTCTCTTCTCATTGCCTCTGAGTCTCCAGGCTCAGTCACCATGCCATCTTCATGCTGGTACTTTCCCCCTTCCTGTCTCACTCCTCTTATTTCTTGTTTTTGTATCCCTAGGACTTAGCACTGTGTCCTGCCACATAGCACATTTTAAATAAACACCTGCTACCTGCCTAATCATGTAGGAAGAACTCAGCATGTGCTTTTCATAGTCGCATCACATTTTCCATGGGTAATGTAGGCAGAATTCTTATTTAGACATAGTTGATTCTAAATGACTTCTGGGGCCCACTTCAATTCTGAGGTTCATTGCTTCTAGAATCCTCAGAGGGATTAGCCTTCTAGCAATTCTGTCTCTTTTACTCACACTGTTCTTGACTTCTCTAGTTAATATAAAGAACATTCATGGTGGCCCTGTCCTTGTTTGAAGTTAACTGTACCCTCAAGGCTTATGTGGAGAACTGACTCCATTTCCTCCTGCAACTCCTTCCTAAACTAATTAGTCCCGTTTAATCCTGGATCCATTTTGCATTCACAGTATCGTCAGCCTGGGCCACATGCTGCAGGGATTTTTTTTTTTCTTTTCGAAGTCGCGTTCATCAAAGGAAAAGGAATTTAAAACATAGGACCAGCTGGGATGGCTTTAGAATATAGAGTATCAGAGTTTTGAGGTGTTATAGAACACGTCAGAACTGGAAGGTTCTGGAGCCTGGAGCTCCCAGAACCATTTCAAGGCTAATGGGAGCAGAGCCTCATAGTAGTGCCTTTTCACATATATAGCCTTAGCAACATAGACACATGAAATATTGGAAGATTGATCCCATCTACTACCAACTATGTGTAGCTACAACATCTAAGAAAAGGGAAAACACACAAGCCCCATAGACTCCCCCCTCATATAAGTCTGAAGTTCATTTTAAAATTATCTGAAAGTTCCTAGTAGACAGTAAACTTACTATGAGTCAACAGTGATATGGCAGACAAAATAACCTATTAAAGGAGTCAGAGCTTCCAATAAGAAGGAGGCAATCATCCCATTGTCCTTGAGCGTAGTCAAACCTTGTCTGAATTTCTCTTAAGTTCTAAGTATCACAATTTAGAAAGGATATTAGTAATTTGGAGAGGATTCAAGGGAGAATAACCAAGAAGGTGAAGGTCTATGAAGATTAGCGGAAGGAACTACAGTTTCTTGGCCAAAAGGAGAGAAAACATATGCTAATTGTAATATCATGGGCTAATTGTCTTCACATATTTAAAGGGATATTATGTAGGAAAGAAATGGCATTTGTTCTGCAAGGACTCAGAGTGTAGACTTAGAGCATTGTACAGAACTTGAAAACAGTTATATTTTGGCTCAATAGAAAGGACAGTGAGAGCAAACCCAGAGTGGAATAGGCTTCCTTGGGAAATAGTTTTCCCTTCCATGGAGGTCTTCCAGGAAAGGCCAGATGCCCACTCTGCAGGTAAATTATAGAGTGAATTTTTTTTGTAGTAGAGTTTTATAGTCTATGTTCTATGAGGTCCCTTCTATTTCCATGTGATTTTGTGATTCCAGTTTAAAAATGGATGGCCAAAACCCTTCTGTCATACCAGATCACTGTCCTCTCTCTCTGCTACTGGCTGCAGAAATTGTCCTGCCCTCCCCATAGTATCTATTTCTTTATTTTTTAATGTTTAAGCCTATCTTTTTGTGCCCTTTTAAAAAACCCTTTTAATTTATTTCATTCTGAACTTAAAAAATAAAACAAACTTTTTATTAACATTGTAGAACAGAAAAAATGCCTATATGTGAAATTGTAAAGCTATTAAGTAAAACTGGCTATTCCTTTTAAATATGTAATAAAGTTATGTAACTTTCTGTTTTTTTTTCCTTTTTATTCTTCTCCTCCACCTCTGTGCTAAAGACAGCTAGTATTAGATGCAAATATGTATGTGCATACATACATAATGTATATGTATGTAAAATCTTTCTATACATACTTCTATTTATCATTTCATTCCCTAGATGAAGATACTATGTTCCATCATATGTCCTTTGTAGTTAATCTGGGTATTTATAACAGTCAAAATGACTTAGCTGCTCAAAGTTTTTCCTAAAGCAATAATGCTGTATCTGTACACAATGTTCTCTTGGTTCTGTTCATTTCATTCTTCATTATTTTGTACAAGTCTATCCATGTTTTTTCTAAAATCATTGAGGTTGTCATTTCTTATAGCACAGCAGTATTAGACAGTGGTAATCTACCACAACTTGTTCAGCCATTCCCCAATTGATGGGCATCCCAACAATTTTCAGCTCTTTGACACTACAAAGAGAACTGCTATAAATATTTTTGAACGTATAGGTTCTTCTGCTTTTCCCCTAATTATCTTTGGAAACAAGCCTAGGAGTGGTATTGCTGGGTCAAAGGGCATAGGCAGTTTAATAACTCTTTTTTTTAGGTTTTTTTTAGTTTAATAAATCTTTGTCAGAGCCTGGTCAGAGTCAGAGTTCTTTCCATTTCATATACAAGGAAAACAGTATTTTCATAGCCTGCTCTTCTCATCTCTTTTTCTCAGCAGAAAAGTCAGCCCCATGGTACCAGGAAACCAAACACAATTCGCTGAATTCATCCTCCTGGGATTTTGGCAGTTGAAGCAGTCCTCAGGGTAAATTTTATATCTCTAGATATTTTTATTAATAAAAGACAGAAAGAAGGGTAGAACCAAGATGGGGGAGTAAAGGCAGGTAGTCTCCTGTGTCTCCTTTATAAACAACTTTAAAATAAAACATTAAATTACATTATAGAGCCAGAACCAATAAAAGGACAGGGTTCAACAGTTTTTCAGACAAGACAACTGAGGTCAGCAAGAACTGTCTGTCTTGCTAGGGTGAGAATTGGTCTCAGTTTGACACAGAATGCACCAAGAAAGCTTGTAGCATGTCTTGGGGATGACTGAAGCTTCAATTGAAGCTTCTGGAGCTCTCAGCTCACAGATGGTAAGGAAGTTCGCCAATTGGTCAGATGGAGATCACAGGAGATTCTTTGCTGACAGTGAGTGCAGGATGCTGCTTCTTTGCCCATCTGTAGTTCTAAGTTTCAGTCCAAGGACAAAGAGGAGCACTAACATACTAGAAATTGTGGCAGCAGAGATGTGGAGATGCTCGTCAGAGTTTGAGGGTAGAAAAGAATGCTTGTGGTTGTTTTATACCAGAGCACAGTGCAGGAGACCAGTGACGATACCTCTCTTTACACTACACACCCTTGGAAGAACTGAAAATTTACAGACACCCCAGACTAGTTTTGAAAATAGCAGCATAAAAACCTGAATCTTGGGACAGTGCCTGCTACACCCAGAAGCTGAGACCAACTTTTACATAAGCTTAAAAGTGAAGATATAGGCTGATAAATGAGCAACAAACAAACAAGAATCTGACCATAGAAATTTAGTCCAATGACAGAGAAGATCAAAATACAAGCTGAGAAGACAGCAAAATCAAAACTGATTAAAAAATAAGCTGATTTATGGAATAGATGAGGTACACAGCATACAAAATCAAATGTAGCTAGTAGTCTAGTGTTACAATAAATCCAAAGACCACAGCTACTGGTTTAAGGACTTACTATTTGGCAAAAATTGGAAAGCAGTCTGATAGAACAAGGTTTTGATCAACATTTCATACCACGTACAAAGAGAAGTCCTAAATCAATACATCACTTAGATGTGAAAGGTCACATTATAAAGCAATTAGAGGATCAAGGAAGGAATTACCTTTCATATCTATGGATAGAGGAAGAGGTCATGACCAAACAAGGGAAAGAGAGGAATGAAAAGATAAAATACATAGTTTGATCATATGAAATTGAAGTGTTTCTGCAAACAAAACCAACACAATTAAAATTGGAAAGGAACTATTTTATTGGGAAAAATATTTTGAGCAGATTTATCTCAGAAAGTTTCCTTTTCCAAGATGCATAAGGAACCCAATTCAAATTTTGAGTAAGAGTCATTTCCAATTGATAAATAGTCAAAGGATAACAAGAGGCAGTTTTCAAAGGAAGAAATCTAAGCTACCAGGCACCTTATGGAAGAACCCTCCAAATCAGTATAATTAGAGAAATGCAGATTAAAGCACCCCTGAGGTTCCACCAAACAGATTAGCAAAGTTGTCAAAAAAGGACAATGACAAATTTTGGAAGGGCTAAGGGGAAATGGGCACATTAATGAGCCATTGGTGGAGCTGTTAATTTAAGTTCCACTAATTCCAATTTCAAAGTTTCATAAACATTTAATCTGATTTTCTTAAGAAGTAGCTTGAATTACTTAATGCAATGAAGATCTATTAGACTATTTGAAATATTATCTTTAATGGGCTGTTCTATGGCAATAGATTATAGATGTATCCAGGCAAATTGTGAAAACCAAATCTGGTTTCATCTAAATTATCTAAATGGGTTATTGAACTCAGCCAATTTTATAGCACCTTGCTTTTCTTTGGTTGCTCTTTTCTTTGGTCTGTTTATTTGACTAAGAAATTGTTTGTTGGACATAAAACAGTTTCATAAGAGATTAATAGGAAGTGATCAGGTGGTTTCAAAAGAGGTACTTGTAACATAATCCTTTGTATAATATAATATTTAAGATGATCAGAATGCATTTCTAGGACTAAGGGGTCTTTGTAGAAGAATAAGATGAGCTATTGTGTGCTGACAGCAGTAGGCCCTTTTGTTTGGCATGCTTAAGAGAAGGCCATGTGACTTAGCTGGAACTACCCAAGACAGGGGGAGGCTGGGATAACATGGGGAAGGAAGTAGAGCCATGTACTAAATTTCCCTCACTTTTTTACACTGGGGCCAGGACTGATATTTCCAAACCTGGATAATTTACTAATCATTTCACACTGAGACAGAGGACAGGGAAAGGGGGAAAACATGGATGTCACCAGGAAGCCTTGGTCTCAATAGTCTTCAGGGCCTGGTAGGAGGATAGCAGTTCATAATCTGCTGACAGGCTGCTCCCAGAATTTGGTTCATTGATCTCCTTTTTCTCTATTTTATTCATGTAAGCATTTGGAGATATACAGCTTCCCCTAAGAACTGCTTTGGCTGCATCCCATAAGGTTTGGTATGTTGTCTCATTATTGTCATTCTCTTGAATGAAGTTATTAATTGTTTCTCTGATTTGTTCTTTGGCCCACTCATTCTTTAGAATTAGAGTATTTAGTTTCCAAATAATTTTTAGCTTATTTTTCCATGGCTCTTTATTACAAATAATTTTTATTGCCTCGTGATCTGAAAAGGATGCTTTGACTACTTCTGCCTTTCTGTACTGGATTGTGAGGTTTTTATGTCCTAGTACATGGTCAGTTTTTGAGTATGTGCCATGTACTGCTGAGAAGAAAGTATATTGCTTTTTTATCTCCATTCGGTTTATTCCAGAGGTCTATCACATGTGCCTTTTCTAAAATTTCCTTCACCTCTTTAACTTCTTTCTTATTTATTTTGAGGTTAGATTTATGAAGTTCAGAGAGGGGGAGGTTGAGGTCTCCCATTATTATAGTTTTGCTGTCTATTTCTTCCTGTAACTCCCTTAAACACTCCTCTAAGAATATGCATGCCATACAGCTTGGTGCTTATATGTTAAACAATGATATTGCTTCATTGTTTATGGTGCCTTTTAGCAGGATGTAGTGTCCTTATCTCTTTTAATTAAATGTATCTCTGCTTTTGCTTTGTTTGAGATTAGGATTGCTACACCTGCTTTTTTTACTTTAGCTGACATGCAATATATTTTACTCCAGCCTTTTACTTTTACCTTGTGTGTATCCCCCTGTTTCAACTGTGTTTGTTGTAAAGAGCGTATTGTAGGATTATGGTTTTTAATCCATTTTGCTATCTGCTTCTGTTTTATGGAAGAGTCCATCCCATTCACATTCACAGTTGTAATTTCTATTCGTGTCTTTTTCTCCATCCTATTTCCCCCCTGTTTATGCTTTTATTTCTCCCTTTCCCCCTCCACTCCTCAACCAATTTTTTGTTTTGACCACTGCCTTCCTCAGTTTAGCCTCCCTCTTGATTCCCCTCCCTTATCTTACTGTTTTCCACTTGCTACTTCTTCCCTCCCTTCTCACCGCCTGTGTCCTTAATGCAAAATAGGCTCTTTAGTACTTAGTTTAAGGGTGCTCTTGAGGAGTTTGGCTTTTGTTTACCTTAAAAGTACTTTCAGCTGTTAAGTGCTAAGCCCCAGGCCCAAAGCCCTATCAGGCGTGAAATCTGTGTCGGTGTAGATTTATGACTTAAGAGGGGCCAACTCCAGAACCAATTAGTCTCTGGTCGTTGAGGTGGGGCTTGAGAATGCAAGAGGCTTGGCTGCAAGGAGAGGCAAGAAACTACAGCTGAAGCCAAAGCAGAGCTGACCCGTGTGTGGACCCAGGAGTTCGAGCGAGGACTTGAGGCCAGTGAATATGATTTATGCCATCTATATACCCAATGATTTTGAACCATTCATATATATAAAATCCTTTTTGAGATCATAAATTCAGCCTTCCTACTACATCTGGCAACCAGGTGGATGGGATCGCTGGGTATAAGACCTCTATTTAGAAGCAGAAGAACTTCAGGGGAGGGGATGAATGTCCCAGGGCAAGAGGATCCATTTTATTCCTCCCTAGCAAAGCAATTGGTTACAAGAGCTGGACCCGGGGGCGGAGCCAAGATGGCGACCAGAAAGCAGTAACTGGCGTGAGCTCCCCACCAAATCCCTCCAAAAACCTATAAAAAATGGCTCTGAACCAATTCTAGAGCTGCAGAACCCACAAAGTGGCAGAGGGAAGCAGGGCCCCAGCCCAGGACACCCTGGATGGTCTCTGGGTAAGGTCTGTCCCACACGGACCTCCCAGACCCCAGCCGAGGGGAGCGGAGCTGAGCGCAGCACGCACGGCGTGAACAGACCAGACGTGGACCTGCCAGACCAGGAGACGAGCGGAAAGTGCCCTGGCATCCCGAAATACTGAGCTGTGGCATGTACCAGACCTCTCAACCCACAAAGAGCAAAGACATCAGAGAAGGTTAGTGGGAAAAGCTGTGTGACTGAGTTTGCGGTTCCGGCCATTTGCCCCTGGGGCAGCAGAGGTGGGGCAGCTTTACAACTAGGCTGCAGCTGCTTCTGGTCCCAGGCCCACCTGA
>JAQQSZ010000491.1:0-17306 GCA_028646595.1 Phalanger gymnotis | reverse complement strand
GGAAATGAGGAGAAAATCTGTAATTCAAATGCATGTGAAAATCAATGCTGAAAACTAAACATATTAAAAATAAATTAAAAAAAAGAAAAAAAATAGTGACCCGGGTCCATCTTCAGAGGAAGATACTAAAGCAAATAAAAGGCCTCTCTTACCCCAAAGAATAACATTAAATGGTCACCTGCCCCAAAAAGGTTCATAGAAGAATTTAAAGATTTTAAAATTCAAATGATAGAGATTGAGAACAAAATTTAAAAATAAGAGCAATACAAGGAAAACAAATAAAAAAGTAGATCCAGAATCTTAAGGCAGAAAATGACTCCTTGAAAATTAGAATTGGGCAAGGGGAAGCCAGAGAAGTTATAAGGGATGAGGAAATAATAAAATAAAATATTAACAATTAACAAATAGAAGAGAATGTGAAAAATATTATAAGAAAAGTCAAATTAAAAACAGAAAACCTAAGAATAATCATACTACCTGAAAGTTATGATCAAAAGAAGAATTAGTACAATAATACAAGAAATAATTAAAGACAATTGTCCTGAAACATTAGAACAAGAGGGAAAAGTAGAAAAGAAGAAATACATGGATCACTGCCTGAAAGAGATTCTATGAGGAAAACCTACAGGAATATAATACTCAAATTCCAAAACTCCCAGCTCAAGGATAAACTATCATGAGCAAGCAGAGAAAAAAAAAAGTAAATATGATTGCAACACAATTAGAATCACACAAGACCTAAGAGCAGCGACACTAAAAGAATGTAGATCTTAGAACACTATATATAAAAGAGCTAATATATGGGATTTCCAGCTAAAAATATCATACCCAGAAGAGCAAAGCATAATCCTGAATGAAAAAAAAGAAGGATATTTAATGAATTGTTAGACTTTCAGGATTTTGTTAAAAAAATTCCTGAACTTAGTAGAAGATTTAACATATAAGATCCAGGTGAAATATAAAGTACATATCAAAGACTTATTACAAGGGCCTCAATAAGGATAGACAGTTTACAAGGAAATGTAAAACATACATCTAAGATGGTTATTAGTAATTGGGTAGTTCGTAAGAAAGATTGGGTTAAACCTGAGTATGATGTGATTTTTAAAATTAAAACCTTTTAAGAACAGGTAAAAAGTTAATTATTTTATATAAATAAGGTCCAAGAGGAAGAACTGACACAGAGGAATTAAGTGGGAGTGAAGGGCTGGTAGTTCTGGAAACCTGCTCTTACTGAGAATGGGTTTAGGAGGGTACAAGTCTATAATAGTCTTCTAAATTCAGAAAGAAATAAAAGGCTAAGGAGATAAGGAGGTGGGAATGGATAAGAGAGGTATTTCTAGAGCGGAGGGTGAGGGAATATGTTAGAAGGGGGTAATATAAGGGTGTTTAGATTAATGGGAATGGACAGATAAGGGAGGGATCCTTGATGGGTTACGTAATAGGAGGTGAAGGTAGCAGGTGGAAGTAAAGTAAAGGAGTCAGAAGGGCTAAGAAATAAGAGATGCGCAAACACACAAAAAAAGATCTGGAGTGGAATTTATTAGGGAAAAATATCAAGGATAGTAGTTATAATCTCAGAAGAAGTTAAATCTAATATAGATTTAACTATAATAGAAAAATAGGGAACTGCACCACGTCAGCCGTATGAATCAATATTGCTTTAGACTGATCCAGTCTCTGGTGTCTACATCTGGGAATGTCCTCTAGGCAAAAGCTGAATCATTTGTTGCATCAGCTGCTGCTAGGGGCTGGTGGTACACCCTCCTGGAGAAGCACTAGCTGGAGTGGATGGGGAAATGTAAGGGCAAGCACAGTGGGATTTTTTGACAGTTTTTTTTTTCTTTTGGAGTTCTCAGCACTAAGCCAATCAAGTACCTTTGATTGAATCAAGAGTCTTTGATTGGAAACAGTATATATTTCTTCAAGGGAGAGGTGTGGGTAGAGAGAGAGAAGAGCAGAGCTGAGAGAGAAGCAAGAGTGAGCAGGCAAGGGGAACTTGCTTGTGGGGATGCCTAACAGAAAGAATGTTTGTGATGTTGGTGCCCTGTCTGTTGACCTGTGTTAATTTATCAGACAGAAGCCCTGTCTGTTGATCTGTGTTAATGTGTTAATATGTTGACCTGCGTTAATGATGGTGCCGGTAATATGTGTAAATGTTGTTGTAGCCCTGTTAAGCTTTGTTTTCTCAAAAACAGAAACTGGGGGAAGGAGCCCCTGGAACCTGTTGTCAGGCAGGAGCAGGAAGAACTTGGAGGGGAGCAGACCTCCGTGAGCTGAGACAAGGAGCAGGAGTGGAGAGCTGCCTGAGTGTGAACCCAGAAAAGAGCTGGGAGCTGTTGGCCTACAGAGGAGGAGACATGGGGTTTGGAAGTCAGTCTCAAGTCAAGATGAAAGAGAACTTTACTTGGACACTCTGTGTTGATTGAAGAGACTGTAATTTACTGTGACCCAAGGGTAGATGGTATTTATTTATTTTTTTTTGCTACTCCTTAAGGATGATATGTTATGCTAGGGACCCCCTGCTTGTGTAAACAAGTATTTTGGGAAATGCTACTGAATGCAATGATATATGCCATGTGTCATATGACATACTGAGTGTTATGATATACATACATACATACATACATACATATTGAATGATGTTTTGCTTAAGGATGTTGCTATGAATGTTATGATTTAGTTTATTGAACAATGTTCTATTATGAATAGAGTTTATTATACTATTGGATTAGACCCTTAAAATTATTCACAGCAGCAGCAGTCCTCAGGTGTGTTGTCATGATTGGAGTGACAAGAAGTGATGAGGGCCTCTGGGCTGTTGCTACCTCCTGCAGGGGGAGGTGGGATCCAGGGTGCTCCAAAGTTGCCAAGGCTAGGCACCAGCCCTGGGGCTTACCTATGCAGTGTCTGTAGCCCCTGTTGCATCTGTAGCAGGGACTGCATGGCCCAGGGGTTGGTGAGAATGGACAGCGAGTCTGAGTGCTGCATCTGCAGTAGAAAGACAGGGAGTAGGAGAGTGGGCTGCTCTGCAGCTGGAGGTTTCCCACAAACAATGGAACATTTACCATTATCTGAGCAGCAAAGCTGGGGTTCTGAGCAAGTGTCTGCATCATACTTCACATTTATGGGGTAGAGATCATGCTTTGCATTAGCTGGGATTTCTTGGAAATTTGTTGGAGAAGACCTTGTATCTCAGGGCTATCAAACATCCCTGACTTCAGGCTAGCTGCACTGATCCCAAAGGGGTTGGAGACTATTGGATGTATCTGGCTGGTCCCTGAGCTTCCTATGTCCTTCCCAGTGGGCCCTGGGGCCTGGGAGGTGGGGACTGAGGGGCTCCAGGGATTAGGGAGGTGGTCCAGATTCTCAGTCTAGAAAGGCAGTGCTGTCAGAATTCCCTGCCAATGAGGAGAAGGGATTGTTACCAAACTGTTTGTCAGCAGCACTGAACATGGGCTCCTCGATGTCTGTGTACATGCAACACAAGGTATTTTATCCCCCAAGGATGCTCTCTAGGTTGCTCAGGGCCTGGGCCTGGTTTTACATCATCTCTTGCATCATGGCAGGGTTTTGAGCCAGTTCCATGTTCTGCCTCATTAACTCTAGGTTATTGAGCATGTGGCTGATCTCTAGATTCCTCTTCACTAGCTACTGCCTCTGTGGGTTGGCCATGGTCATGTGGTGCATCAGGTCAGAGTTGGACACATCATGGCTTGGACAGGGGCTTTCTCCATGATCTGGGACAGCTTCTCAGGGTTGAACATCAGCTGCCTCTGCACCTGCTGTTGTAGCTCCATGAAATTAGCCGACCCAAGGCATAAGTTGCCCAGCCCTAGGATGCCCCCAAAGCCAGAGAATATGGATGCAGGTCCACTAGAAGGCCCATACCCAGGTCGTGGGGTTGGACCACTTCCACTGTTCCTCCAGCTTCCACTAGCAGCATCAGGGAAAGTACTGCTTCAGGTGGATGGCTGAGCCAGGGCAACAGATGAAACTGTCATAGGGGCTGGAGCAGAAGCAGCATCTGGGGCAGAGGAAGCAGTAGCAGCTGTGGCAGCAGCAGCAGAGGTACAGGTGGCAGCAGCAGCAGCAGCAGCAGCAGCAGCAGGATCTTGAGCCTTCTGTGAGGTCTTGATCACCAAATGGACAGGTGAGCCATCCTTGAACCCATGCTAATTTAAGAATCTTGCCAGCAAAGATCAGGACAAGCTGCTTTTGCTGAGCCTTAAACCTCCAGGAGATCCGCCTTTGAACTCCTTCACCGAGGATCCATTGCAGATCACGATTTCCTCCTTGTCCTTGGGGGTCTTGATGGTGACCCGGATGGGGGAGCCTTGCCCAGGCTTCGGCCCCACTGGGTTCTGCCATACTGCCATTGTAGCTGCCTGCCTGCTCACCAGCCCAGCCGACAGCAGTTTCTCCCCCCCACACCCCGCTTGCTCTTCCTCAGGCCTCCCTCCAATCCCCACCCCTGTTACCTTTCTTTTTACCTCAGATGCATAGCAGGGTGCTTGGCAGGTGGTAGGTGATTAATAAATGTTTGTTTACTGACCAAAATCTGGCTCCAGAAAATCTTTCAATAAACAAATGAATGGATAGAGGGATAGAAAACATTTATTAAGCACTGACTATGTGACAATCACTGTGTTAGGTTCTGGGGATACAAAACAAAAGCAACGGTAACTAATAATCTCAAGGAGCTTATATTGAAATAGGAAGAGACAACAGGTAAAGGAGAGTCACTTCCAAGCAGGGGTATTTTGGTTTGAAATTTTGAAAAAAAAATGGTAAATAGGAACACAGGAGAGCATATTGACATGCCCTTTCCAATATGACTATATTTATTTGACTATGGTTCCGAAACTAAAGGAGAAGATGGGAAGATAATATGAGTAAAAATGGGACAGCAAGGTAACTGGCAAAGAGATGGTTAGGGTATAAAGTGAAGCATGATTGAATTTGGTGGGGCCTGAAGCATTGGGTCTTTTGAGCATTAATTAATTAATGCTAATTAGTTAATTAATACTAATATGCAATGTTGTGTCCCAGTAGTAAAACATAAGCTTCTAGAGGGCAAGGACTTTCACTTCTGTGTCTGTATTTCCCATATCTAGCACAATTTATTATTAATTATTGATTGCATAATCATCTTTGATTTTGTTAATTCTGTTATTTTTCCATGTCAATAGATTTTTTCAGATCTTGGGTATTATTTTTTTTCCATTTCTTTAGTGGCTGATTCATATCTTCTTATGATTTTGATAGTTTATATTTCATTTAATGTATTTATTATCTAACTTAATTTTTCCTTTGTTATATTTTCCATCTATCCATTAATTCTTCCACTGGGGGTTTTGGAGAAATTTTATTATTATGTCTTATACATTAGCAAAGTTCTTTATTAAACTCTTAGGTCATTGTTGGTGCTGGCAAATTTACTACTCATTTTTTTCGTGTTTAAGGTTTCTAAAAGTAAAAAACAAAGTGTCCACAGTGTGAGCTGGAGTTTTGGTGACAAGTTGGATGCTTTAGTTTAGTTTAGAGGTGAGAGAAAGACCCTCTTAATATAGCCCCCCCCAAAAAAAGGCAAAGAATCCACTCAATTTTTCCCCCTCAGGAAGAAAAGTGAAATTGCTTTCCTGAGGTGAGAAGAGGGACTGCGTAGGGCTGGTGGGAAAGAGGGGACACTTGTTTTCTAGGGGTCAGGGCTGTACCAAAAGTTAGTCCTCCAGACCCTGTGCCTACCTGATTAAGTTTGGGGATAGGATGGAATGAAGCAACATCTGTGCCTTGCTGGGCATGGGATGGTATTGATAAATAATGAAATCCTGACAGTTTTCTTGACCCAATAGTTAACCAGTTCAAAATTATGCTGTTATCTACTATCTAATCTTTAACACCATTTTTCTAAGACTGCTCTCAATTATCAGAACTCTAACCATGGATCATCCCTATCCTTAACCTTCTACATTTCTACTAACATGCTACTGAAGGAAGCTACACAACCTTGGTGGATAGATACTTCATAGATTCATGTTTGTTAGTCTCCAGTGGCTCTTTACTACAGCATGGAATCTTATTACTCTTCCATAATTGATTGTCTATTACCGTCCCCAAAGCAGCTGTTTTAAACCTCTTCTCAAGTCTCCTATACCACCTATTTCTCAACTTTTTCAATAGAGGATCTAGTATGATGCTTTGTTAAAAACAGTAGACACCATTCACTATGAATTGCATCTTTTCTACTCTACTTTAAGTATTGATGACAGCACTTTCTGTCTTTTCTGGCAGTGTTCTCCCCAGAGATATCCTTTCTTTCTTTGACCTTCAAACTCATTTTATATACTGGATTATTCACTGATTTCTTCAATTGCAATGGTCCTGAACAACTTCTTCCTCACCAGTATGTTAAAAAAAAAGAAATTTTATCCTACTATATGCTCGAGCTATCATCTTTCATTGCTCCTTTTTTCCCTCATCCAAACTCTGGGAAAAACAAGTTTTTCTATTCACATTACCTTTCCTTCCTCTATTCTCACTTACTTCTCAGTAGGTGTTAATCTGGCTTCTGAATTGGAAATTCTTTTCTCTGAAGGTAACAGAGACATCTTAATTTCAAAATTTTATGGGATTTTCCCCATTATCATCCTTCTTCACATCTCTACCACATTTGACACTGTAGACTGCCCTCTCCTGTATACTCTCTTTCTTCCCTGGGATTTTGTGAAACTTATTTCTTTTGATTCTCTAACAACCTGCCTTTTATACCTTCTCAATCACTTTTCCTGGATTATCATTGACATTCTGTCCACTATCTGTTGTAGTACCACAAGGATCTGTCTTGAGACTTCCGTTTGTACATTCTTTTTCTTGGTAACCTCATGAATTCAATTGTCATCTCTATGCATGACTCACAGATCTATATCTTCAGTACCAAACTACCGAGTTCTAATCTCAAAACACTGACTGCCTGTGGAGTATATAAATTTGTATTGCACATAATCACCTCAAACCTAACTTGTCCAAAACAGAATTCATTACCCTTCCATTAAAACCACCCATTCTTCTTCTGAATCTGCTTATTTTTGTCAAGGGTGCTGCTGTCCTATTGTCACTCATATGGTTTTAAAACCTTGGAGTTATCCTCAATGCCTCACTAGCCCTTATACCAGATAACTGATCAGTTATATAATTTTGTTACTTCAGTCTCCACAATATTTCTTGGATACATGTCCTCTGTCACAACTCTCATATGTAGCATCCTAGTTCAGGACCTTTTGTTCTAGGGTAAATGTAGTTATAAAATTCTCTTTTCCTATTTATGTATATGTATATACACATGCATGTACATGCATGCATATGTGTATGTATGCATGCATTTAGTGGTTTTCTAATAAATGTTTAGCAACTGGTTCTCCAAAAATTTACATGCAAAAACTTTAAAATTTAATCTTCATTATTAATATTTTCTCCATCACTTTCTTGTAGTGTTTGTTGATTTCAAAGGTGTAAATACTCAAATGAAAATTTAATAATCAGCTCTTGCCAGTGGGTTGTAACACAACATTGTACCCATGCATTCATGTATACATACATGTTTGTATGTATACACATTTGTGTGTATGCATGTATGTATGGTTTAGCATTTTCTTTCCTCATGAAAACATCATTTTGCATAAATTCTGGGATATATTTCACTCCACTTTGGGGTCAATATCATAGGTTAAAGAACATGAACTTGGGAGACAAGATTTGGAGTAGTTGATAGGGAAATCCTTGATTCTAGACAGAATATTTTAGGATTGGTTCAATAGATAATAAGGCACTTCTTGATCATAGGAGAGATCAGACTACATAAGCCATCTAGTAAAACAACTTCATTTCAAAATGAGTAAACTGGAGACAGAGAGGTCAATTGACTTGTCCAATATCACAAGGCAGTAAATGGCAAAGATGGGATTTCATCCCAGGTACTGTGGATTTTATAGAAATAGATATTTAGAAAGACTGTAACATATATTTGAGTAGGATGGATTGGAGTGGAAAAACTACAGTGGCTGTTAGAAGCTGTTATAGGAGTCCAGATTTGAAGCGGCCTTGGAATATACAAAGGTCATGATGGGGCATATGTATTTAATTTTTAAAGCTAAGACACATCAATCAATCAGACAAAATGTGCCAGTTACAATGCTATCCATTAGGGAGACAAGTATAAAGAAATAATCTGTGACTGATAGCATACATTTAAATTAGATTCAGAATAAACTAGAATCAACCATGGTGAGGTGGACCAAGAGCTGATTTCGTAGTTGAGAAGACTTGGGTTCAAACTCTAACCTATGTACATATTAATCATGTGAATCTGGCAAAGTCAATGAATATTTTAGTAATTATCAGTAATTCTTGGACATGAGAAGTATTAATCTGTATTGGTAGAGGGAGTTCATTCTTGTAATGGTGAAATCATGGGTCTGGTCTTATGTACCCTGCCTATTCATGTGGAGATGTTCAAAAAGTGGCTAGTGATAACAAACTGAATCTGGGAAGAGAGATTAGGATTGGATATATTGATCTAGAAGTCATTAACAAAAAAAGTGCTAATTTAGTCCATGGGAACTGATGAGATTACAAAGAGAGATTGTAGAGAGGGAAAAGAAAGGGATATAGAATAAAACCTTAGTAAACCAATGTTTAGAGAGTTGACATAGATGATGATTCATCAAAGGAGACTGAGAAGTCAGCCAGTTAGGAGGAGAGACAGGAAAGAGCACTGTCCCCAAATCTTAAAGCAAAAAGGATATTCAAGAGGATGCAGTGGCAACAGTGTCAAGGACTATGGAAGTTAAGGATGAAAACTGAGAAAAGGTTATCAGATTTAGCAACCAAGACATAAAACAGAAGCAGACAGCAGAATGGATTAGAAACCAGAATCTAACAATATGTTGTTTACAAGAGACACACTTGAAAGAGAAACACACAGAAAGTTAAAATTAAGGACTGGATCAGACTCTATTATGCTTCAGCTGAAGCAAAAAAGACAGGGGTAGCAACCATGAGCTCAGTCAGAGAAAGCAAAAATGGACCTAATTAAAAGAGACAATCAGGGAACCTACATCTTGCTAAAAGGTACCATAGACAATGAAGTAATATCAAACATTTTAACAGCAAGTTTTTCCGGCAAAGGCCCTATTTCTCAAATATATAGAGATCTAAGTCAAATTTGTAAAACTAAGAGCCTTACTTCAATTGACAAATAGTCAAAAGAGGTAGTTTTCAAAAAAGGAAATCAAAGCTATCTATAGTCATAGTAAAAAATATTCAAAATTACTATAATTAGAGAAATGCAAATTAAAACAACTTTGATTTGCACCTTATACCTATTAGAAATGACAAATGTCAAAGGGGCAAAGGGAAAATAGGTACACCAATAAACTGTTGGTGGAGTTGTGAACTGGCCCGTTCTGTAGAACAATTTGAATCTATGCCTTAAGGCTATAAAAATATGCACACCAGTTGACCTAGTATTGGCATTATTAGATCTGTATACCAAAGAGATCAAAGGAAAAGGATCTATTTGTATAAAAGTTTTTAATAGTAGTTCTTTAGAATTGGAAATTGAGGGTATGCTTATCAATTGAGAAAAGGCTGAACAAGTTCTGCCATATGATTGTGATGGAATCCAACTGTGCTATAAGAAATGATGGGGGTGGTGCTTTCAGAAAAAAAATATGACAAGACCTTTATGAACTGATGCAAAGAGAAGTGAGAAGAATTAAGAGATCTTTGTGCACAGTATCAGCAATGTTGCAGTGATGATCGACTGTGAAAGACTAAGCCACTCTGATTAATACAATGCTTTAAGAGAATACCAAAGGACTCATGACAAAAAAAAAAAATGCTATCCACCTCTAGAAAACTGATAAACTCTGAGTACACATTAAAGTATAATTTTCTTGTTTTATTTATTTTTTCTTTCATGGAGATACGGCTAACATGAAAATATGATTTGCATGATTTCACATATATAATCAATATTATTTTGCTTGCCTTCTTAGATAGTGGGGGAGGGGTGGGATGTCAGGAGAAAATTTGGAACTCAATTTCAAAAACAAAAGAATGTTAAAAATAAATAAATAATATATATTTTTAAAAAGTCTGTGCCTCAGCATATTCAAGACCAATGTTAGAAGTCATGAGAATTAGCTGCAGGTGCTTAGGGTTTAGAAACTGCTGAAGGGACGAAAGACCAACATGTTGGCTCCAGGTTAGTTCTTATGATCAACTATTCTTTTCATCTTCCCATAAGACCACCTCTATCGTTTGTTGCAGAGGGCATGGAGGGAAAAAAGGAGGGGGTCAAGAAAGAGTTAGGATGTTTGATTTCATATAGGAAATGAAATTTCTCCGAAGCTGGCCCTATAGCAATCAGGAAAAGCAGATTAAGTGAAGGGGTGTGGGGCATATTCACATAATTTAAAGTATTAATAGTAAATCAAGAAGATGGCCTGTTCCACGTTTAGACCTATACAAATTCTAGCCCCTTTCCACACATTTTCCCTTTGTTTATCTCCTGAGAGATGCCCACATGTGTACAATACAAAGAACCAAGTCATAAAAGCAGAGGCCTGTTAGCCTCCCTAAGGACCAATTAATGGTGCTCCAAATCTTGTGGGCAGGCAGATAAAAAGGATAGAGAGTGAGAGAAGAGGAGGAAGATGAATACTCAACTAGAATAAGGCAGGGATTTTATTTTAGATGTTGGTAGGAACTTCTTTAGCTATTCTTATATAACTTCTTTGGGGTTTGTGAGTTTTTTTTTTCTATTCTCCCATTTGCTTCTGTGGTTCACCTCCCCACCTTCAGTTGTAATATGACCAGAGGAAAAAGTAATATTTCAAAATATCAATTAGATTTTCCTCCAAACTGATAAAAGAATGTAACCAGTTTAAAAAAAAAAAGGGGGGGGGGTTTAGGGGTATGTAGAATCTTTCTTCCCTTACTTTTATATATTGCCAGTTTTACTGATAGGTGCTTGAGTTTTTATTACCATTTGTTTTGCCAAGCTAGATATTACAGTGAATGCAAGGGGCTTTGTAGTTCAACCTTTAACTCCAATCTCACCCCCTACGAGTCCACAGGCCTTTGAACAGCAAAAGAGTAAGACTTTGAAATCAGGAGTTGAAAGGGTTTGACATGGAAAGGGGAGCTTGAAAGTCTTGCTCTTTGAACCTTTTCTTTTCAAAGTCCCATAGAAAGTATAGGCAGGACAATAATGGACAGTGTGGGGGTTCTCTGGGTGAAGAGGGCATATATGGTAATGAGGTTTTATGGGTTTCAGCAGCTCCATCCCACTCTTTTCTCTCTGATGGAGAATTAAAATCACCTTAAAATAACATGGAAGTCATTTGGTTTTATACACATATGTATGCACACACATACACACATATACACATACACATGTATGTGCATATGTGTATCTCTTTCATATAGATTGTTTCTATATACATATATGTATAAGTGTTGCATAGATGTGTGTATATATACATGCACATGTATATATACACTATTAACTGTCTATGTTTATATGTATGTATACATATATGTGTGTGTGTGTATATATGTGTATGTGTGTGTGTATGTATTAACTCATTGCTTAATTATTTTATGAGAAGAATATGACCAGTGGAAACATCAAAATATTTCCTGAATGAAATTTGAATTTGTATCATTTTGTGTCCCAATTCCTTTTTGCTGTAGAGTTGGGATTTACAATGCTAATTTGATGATGAAGAATTTGATGAATGAGGAAAATGTGGAAAAAAGTTCTTAGTTTACATGATTTGAAATTGACTCATTTGATCATGTTTTTCTTAAACAAAATTTAGATTTTAAAAAATTTAGTGAGAAACTGTTCAATTTTGACTCTTGGGAAATTTGGTTCTATGTCACAAACAGAAAAAAGCCTGGAAAGGTCAAATTGAAAAACAAAACAACTAATTTTACTTGTATCTTTCATTTCAAAAGATGTTTTTATTTTATGATGCACTAAGATTATTAGATCATTCCCTGAGAATTATTTTTTTATTAGTGCTAAGGATAGGTTACTAGTGAATGAACCCAGTCTCTCTTATACTTTTTGTGATGATAGATAAACAAGCAAAATATATAATATGGGATTTGACCTTGGACAAAATTTGATTCTAACTATTCAATATTTTTATTCAAAGATTTGAACATGTCAATTTCAGTTTGTTGCCAAGTGATGTTTGTCAGGAACAAATAAAAACAACAAAACAATGACAACCCATCAGGCATAATTTTTTTAAGGTCTGTGATGGTAATACAGTGAGTTTTCCCCCACTCTTGAATTATTCTCACCAGCCTCTGTATTTTCTCCTACTCATCTACTACCTAATGAAGCCAGGAAAAATTATGGATCTGAGTTGATAGGATTCACTAAAAATTTATGTTACATAATCTTGCCTGGGCTTTCATTATAGAAAAGTAACCCTCTGACACCTATCTTATTGAATTATCATTCCACTGACTGATCAGCCACGTGGTACAGTAGATAGAGCACAAGACTTAGAATCAAGAAGACTCATCTTCCTGAGTTCAGATCTGGCCCCAGACACTTACTAGCTGTGTGACCCTGGGCAAGTCATTTAAACCAGTTTGCCTTAGTGCCTCACCTGTAAAATGAGCTAGAGAAGGCAAACAATTCCAGTATCTTTGCCAAGAAAATGTCAAAAATGTTCACAAAGAGTCTGAAACAACAACAATAACAATAATCCAACTCGCCACGGTGTCTTTTCCAAATTTTTTCATTGTCTTCAAATTTCCCACAGCCCTTTCTCTTCTCACTCTTTCAAGCTAAACAACTTGCTTCATTTTGCTGAAAAAAATTGGAGCCATTTGTTGAGAGCTTCCTCTTTTTTCCTCTTTCTCAACTCATATCTTCAGTCACTGTCTCCTTTTCTCTTATTTCTTTTTGTAATAGTTTATTTTCCCCAATTACATGTAAAAAATATTTTTATCATTCATTTTTAAAACTTTGCGTTCCAAATTCTCTCTCTTCCTACCTCCCCACACCCTTCATTGAGAAGGCAAGCAATTCAATATAAGTTATACATGTGTAGTCATGCAAAACATATCCATAATAGTCATGTTGTGAAAGAAAACATAGTCAAAAAATTATGAAAAAGAAAGAAAGTAAAAAAAATATGCTTTAATCTGTCTGTATTCAGACATCGTCTGTTCTTTCTCTGGGGATGGATAACATTTTTCATGAAAAGTCCTTCAAAGTTGTCTTGGATCATTGTATTGCTGAGAATAGCTAAGTCATTCACAGCTGATCATCTCACAATGTTGTTTTTACTTTGTACACAGAACATTTCACTTTGCATCAGCCCATGCCAGTCTTTACAGGTTTTACTGAAAGCATCCTGTTCATCATTTCTTATAGGACAATAATATGATATCTTAATCACATACCACAATGTGCTCAGCCATTCCCCAATTAATGGGCATCCCTTCAATTTCTAATTATTTGCCCCCTAGAAAAGCACTGCTTTAAAAATTTTTATACATATAGGCCCTTTTCCTTTTTTTTTTAAAAAAAAAATCTCTTTTGGGATATATCCCTAGTAGTGTTGTTGTTACTAAGGTATGCATGGTGTTTTAGCCCTTCAGGCATAGTTCCAAATTGCTCTACAGAATGGTTGGATCAGTTCACAACTCCACCAACAGGGCATTAATGTCTCATTTTTCCCCCATCCCCTCCTACATTTGTCATATACCTTTTTTGTCCTATTAGCCAATCCGATAGGTATGAGGTAGTGCCTCAGAAATGTTTTAGTTAGCATTTATCCAATTACTAATGAGTTAGAGTATTTTTTCCTATGGCTATAGATAGCTTTGATTACTTCATCTGAAAATTGACTGTGTCTTTTGATCATTTATCAATTGGGAAATGGCTCTTATTTTTTATAAATTTCCCTCAATTGTCTATATGTTTGAGAAATGAGGTCTTTATCAGAGAAATTTGCTTAATTTTTTTTTCAGAGTTACTATTGCTAACTGTATTTCTCACCATCCTAACCCCTTATTTATTCTATTATCTATTTTTCCCCCTGTCCCTCCTCAAAAGTATTTTGCTTCTGCCTACTTACTCCTCCAATTTCCCTTCCCTTTTGTCACTCCCCATTTTTATTATCCAAATTCCCCTCCTACTTACTTACTAGGGTAAGGCTCTTTACATAATTGAGTGTATATGTTATTCCTCTTTGAGACAATTATGATGAGAGTGAGGTTCACTAGCTCCCCCCTTAACTCCCCCCTCTTCCCCTCCACTATAAAAACATTTTCTTGCCTCTTTTATGTAAGATAACTTATCCCATTCTACCTCTCCCTTTCTCTTTCTCCTAGCACATTCCTCTTTCACTCCTTAATTTTATTTTTTAGGTATCATTCCCTCATATAAGATTCATACCTGTGCCCTCTGTCTGTATATACTTGTTCTAACTACCCTAATAATGATAAAGGTCTTATGAGTCATAAATATCATCTTCCCATGTGGGAATGTAAATAGTTTAACCTTATTAAGTCCCTTATGATTTCCCTTTCCTATTTACCTTTTTATGCTTTATGCTTCTCTTAAATCTTGTATTTGAAAGTAAAATTCAAAAAAAATTCAACTTAGTCTTTTCATCGAGACTGCTTGAAAGTCATCTATCTCATTGGATGTCCATTTTTTTCCGCTGAAGGATTATACTCAGTTTTGCTGGCAGGTGATTCTTGGTAGTAATCCTATCTCCTTTGCTCTCTGGAATATCACATTCTAAGCCCTCCCACCCTTTAATGTAGAAGCTACGAAATCTTGTATTATCTTGACTGCGGCTCCACAAAACTTGAACTTTTTCTTTCTGGCTGCTTGCAATATTTTCTCCCTGATCTGGGAACTCTAGAATTTAGCTAATATTCCTTGCAGTTTTCATTTTTGAATCTCTTTCAGGAGGTAATCAGTGGATTCTTTTCATTTCTACTTTGCCTTCTGGTTCTAGAATACTAGGGCAGTTTTCCTTGATAATTTCTTGAAAAATGATGTTGAGGCTTGTTTTTTTTGATCATAGCTTTCAAGGAGTCTGATAATTTTTAAATTATCTCTTCTAGATTTATTTTCCAGGTCAAGTTGTTTTACCAATGAGATAATTGTCTTCTATTTTTTCACTCTTTTGTTTTTGTTTTATTTTTTTGATTTTTCATAAAGTCTTTACTTCCATTTGCTCCATTCTAATTTTTAAGGAAATCTTTTCTTCATTGAGCTTTTGGGCCACCTTTTCCATTTGGCCAATCCTGCCTTTTAAGGCATTCTTCTCCTCATTGGCTTTTTGTGCCTCATTTACCATTTGGTCTAATCTATTTCTTAAAGTGTTATTTTCTTCAGTATTTTTTGTGCCTCCTTTAGCAAGCTGTTGACTCATTTTCCAAGATTTTCTTGCATCACTCTCATTTCTCTTCCCAGTTTTCCTCTGCTTCTCTTACTTGATTTTCCAAATCCTTTTTGGGCTCTTCCATGACCTAAGACCAATTCATATTTTTCTTGGAGGCTTTGCATGTAGAAACTTTGACTTTACTGTCTTCTTCTGAGTGTGTGTTTTGATCTTCCTTATCACTATAGTAATTTTGCATAGTCAGAGTGTTTTTCTGTTGTTTGCTCATTTTCTACCCTATTACTTGACTTTTTAACTCTTTGTTAGGGTAGGGCTCTGCTTCCAGTGTGGACGGTGTACTGCTCCAAGCTTCAGGGGTTTTGTGCAGCTGTTTTCAGGGCTGCTTCTATGTACCTGTAAGTTTTGTATTCTTCCCCAGTGGCATGGTCTGAGGAGAGGTGTTTACTACTTTTCTGGCCTGTGCTCTGGTCTATGAGTGACCAAAGGCAATTTTTTTCTGCTCTAAATCTCTGTGGAAGGTCCTCTCTCCACTGTGGCAAAAAGCTCTGTTATGCTGGTGATCTTCCTTGCCCTGCAACTGCCAGCATGGACTGTGATCCACATTCAAGTACAGGCAAAGCAACAGAGTCCGGCCTCAGCGCTAGCAAATGGCCCCTGTAATCATCTCCTTCTAACTAGTTGTTTGACCCTTTTACAGTCTGTGGGCTGAGAGCTTTGAAAGCAACTTTTGCTGCTGCCATTGCTACTGCCACCACTGATTCAGTCACTCTCAAGGACTGCTCCTAGTTTCTAGGGCTACAGCTGTGGTGGTGTGGCCTTTACTGAATTCTCACCCAGGTGCAACAGACCTTTCCTATTGATCTTCTAAGTTGTATTTGACATTTGTGGGTGAAGAGGTCTGGAAACTGTCACTTCTGCAAGTTATTCAGTTACCCCAAGGCCTGCTCTGAGTTGGCTTGGTCCTGGTTTGTACTAGAATGGCCTGTACTGGTATGTGCTCCTCTCTCACCATGGTGCAACAGACCTTTCCTGCCAACCTTCAAAGTTGTCTTGGGCTGCAAATTTGTTTCATTTGGGTTCTGCTGCTCTAGAATGTTTTAGAGCCATTTTTAAAAGGCATTTAGAGAAGTTTGGGGAACAGATCAGGCAAGTCCCTGCCTCTACTTCACCATCTTGGCTCCATCATCCCTTTTGAAAAGTTTGACTCCTCTCCTTGCCAAGGCAAAACCGATTACATGCATAAGCAATCCCATTTTATCTATCCAGCACATTGCCTTGTTCCTCCTGCCCCATTATCTTTTTGTTGTTTAGTTTTTTCAGTCATGTCTTCCTCTTTGTAATCCCATTTGGGGTTTTCTTGGCGAAAAATATTAAAGCAATTTGCCATTTCCTTCTCCAGCTCATTTTACAGATGAAGAAACTGAGACAAACAGGCTTAAGTGCTTTGCCCAAGGTCACATAGTGAGTAAGTGTCTGTAGCCATCTTTGAACTCAGGAAGGTGAAGTCTTCATGACTCCAAGCCCAGCATTCTAATTACTGCATCACCTAGCTGTCCATTATCCTTACTCTCTCCACATGTCGTTCCTATCTTAAAAGGCCCCTCATTTTGTTCATGAGCTATCACCCTATCTCTCTTCCCTTTTGTAACTAAATTCCTTGAGAAGGCCTCTACAATAGGTGCCTTCATTTCCTTTTCTTTTACTCTTTATTTAACCTTATATAGTCCGGTCTCCAACCTCGTTATTCAAATGAAGCCATGCTCTCCAGAGTTACTAATGCTCTTTTAACTGACAAAGACAATGGCCTTTTCTCAAGCCTCATGCTTTCTCACCCTTCCATAGCCTTTGATA
>JAQQSZ010000490.1:0-17312 GCA_028646595.1 Phalanger gymnotis | reverse complement strand
ATTTGTGGGAGGCAGACAAACTTTTGTTTGGAGTATGACTGCTTGTAGAGTAAAGAGTACTTTGTTCCAAGCTTGAAGGGATGTGCTGTTGTTTTCAAAGCTATTTCTATAAAGCCAGCTCTGCCACAACAGTGCTCCTCCTCCCCCAAGTACCGCCAATCCCTGACTAAACTCAGATCTTAAGCAGGCTCTGCACTCCTGCTCTGATGTGCCACTTAACTTCTCCCACCAGGTTGGCCTGGGGCCAGAAACAACTGAAGCTGTAGTTCTGTAGCTGCACCTCCCCCTCTGCCTCCAGGCTGCTGTCCAGAACCAGAACTCCTGCACTCTGTCCCCTGCAGCTTTTCCCACTAACATTCTGTGTTGTCTTTGGTGTTTGTGGGTTGAGAAATCTGGTAACTGCCACAGCACACTAATTCAGGGTGCCAGGGCCCACTCCGCTCGTCCCCCGGTCGGGCCAGTCCTGGCGCAGCCCACCCTGGGCTCTGCTTCCACCACTCCCAGCTCTGGGCGTGATAGATCTTACCAAGCAACCATCCTGTCCTGGGCTGCAGCTCTGCTTCCTTCTGCTATTTTGTGGGTTCTGCAGTTCTAGAATTTGGCCAGAGCCATTTTTATAGGTTTTTGGAGGGACGTGGTAGAGGAGAGCTCAAGCAAGTCCCTGTTTTCAAGCTGCCATCTTGGCTCTGTTCCACCCCCGCCCCCAGGTACTGTTTTTGTTGTTGCCTTTGTTGTTTTGTTTTTATTTTTCTGCCTTTGTATTCATTCCCATTGCTTAGCATAGTACCTGGCATATGTTGTTGTTCAGTCATTCAGTCATGCCCAACTCTTTGTGATCCCATGGACCATAACACACCCATACAGTAAATGAGGTTTTCTTGGCTAAGATAACAGAGTTTATTACCATTTCCTTCTCCAGTGAATTAGGGCAAACAGATGTTAATTGACTTGCCCAAGGTCACATAAGAAATAAATGTCTGAGGCAACATTTGAACTCAGGTCTTCCTGAATCCAGACCTAGCAGTTTTGCCTCTGAGACACCTAGCTGCCTAACATGATTACATATTTAGTTGTGTCAGTCCTGTCTCACTCTTCATGACCCCATTTGGAATTTTCTTGGCAAAGATACTAGAGTGGTTTGCCATTTCCTTCTCCAGCTAATTTTACAGATGAAGAAACTGAGGCAAACAAGGTGAAGTGACTTACCCAGCATCACAGAGTTAGCAAGTGTCTGAAGCCAGATTTGAACTCAGGAAGATGAGTTTTCCTCCCTCCGGGGCCAATAGTCTATCCACTTTGCAATCTAGATGCCCCTGCCTAATATAGTTGGTGCTTAATAAATGCTAATTTCCTGGTTGATTCCCCAGGTAGTTGGCAAGGAAGATAGCATGAAGAACCATCTTTATCCTTTAACAAGCAAACTCCTTTTACACCTTTCATTGTATTCATATCAACCCACCTCAAACACATGTGTGTACTCAGCCACCAGTACAGAAAATCCCTCTCTTTCCTGGGAAAAACTGTAGGAGATCTAGGGGAAGGGACTATTCATGGGCCATATTCATGGCCTAAGAAGCTATCAGCTATATGCATTTACAAACAAAGCTCCAGACATCTGGACTCTCCTCAGTTATAATGCATGGCATGAGGAGTCACATCCTACCATAAGCACTATGAGAGAGAAAGCACGGTTGTCAATAAACTGAAGCCCACTGTGAGATCTCATGGCATCTCATGACAATTCTTCCAGGGATCCCAAGACCTTTTCATTGTCAGGGTCTTGGAAACCCAAGGATATTTAACATTTGGATGTGGGGGAATGGATAGCAGCAATCATTTACAAGATCCATAAATCCTAATGATATTATTTCTGAAATCAGCCCTCACACTTTTCATGGGTAATGAAATAGTTTAAAAATTTTGGCCCTAAAGTAAACATTAAAGAAAGGACCTCTGTGTTTGTTCTTTTCTCAACAAGTAAATTACTATAAGAGATTTTTCTTCCTTTCAGGACATTTCTTACCCCTACTCCCACAACTTTCCAAATTCAACTCTTGCTTTTCTCAAGGGGGAAGGACAAAAGAAACAAACAAAAAAAAAACCTTAGGGAGTTCATGTGTTACTGAAAATGGATCATTATGACATACATAGCTTTATTTAATATAGCTCTATTTTCTATTGAAAAATATATTTCTGACAGAGACTAGGGTAATTGAGAAGGGTCAGGAAGGATATAGGAAGAGGGAGCAGGTCATGTGTGACCAGAGCAGTGTTCTGAAATCATTATTTCCTTTCTCATGGCTGACAAGAGGTTGTGATTGGAGGTTACACTTTGTTTTATTTATTTTGTTATAGTAGGCTAAAGGAAACACGTCTCTAAAGGTCATTTTGTATTTTTGTTCAGTTATTTATCATTCATGTATGACTCTTTGTGACCTCATCTGAGGCTTTTTTGTCAGAGATACTGGAATGGTTTGCCATTTCCTTCTCCAGCTTATTTTACAGATAAGGAAACTCAGCCATATAGGGTTAAGTGACTCGTCCAGGGTCACACAATTCGTGTCTGAGGACAGATTGTA
The DNA here is from genome assembly GCA_028646595.1 of Phalanger gymnotis. Lineage (NCBI taxonomy): Eukaryota > Metazoa > Chordata > Mammalia > Diprotodontia > Phalangeridae > Phalanger > Phalanger gymnotis. Next base: position 14,733 of record JAQQSZ010000490.1, on the reverse strand, counting down.
ACTCATGAAGATGAGTCTTTCTAACTCCAGGCCCAGCACTATCCACTGCTGCCTCATTTTGTATATATACACATATATATTTATGTCTACATATATATGAATGTATAATTTTGTGTATATACTGAGTCTTTCACACATATATGTTTATATATATATATATCTGTATATTTATATACATAAATAAATTTGAGAGAAAAAGTGAGAAGAAAGTATTTAGATTATATAGGGAATTCCAAATTGAGAAAACTCTCCAGCCCAAAGTAGGTTGGTGCCTTTTCTACAACTTATCATCATCAATTAGAAGTTAAATAATTTGCCTTTGACTCATGGGAGATGGGACTTGAACCCAAGTCTTCTTGGCTTCAAGGACAGCTCTCAAGCCACTAGACCAGACTACTTTTCATGTATGCATGCTTCCCTTACAAAACAACTGAAGTAATTTGGGGAGAGGATACCAACTTTTTATTTTGATGACTAATGATAATGAGATTTGGGATTTGGGTTGGAAGGAAGATTTGGACAATTCACTTATCCACTCGGGACTTCGTTTTATTTATCTGCAAAATAAAGGAGTGAACTAAGTTCCTTTTTTTTGCTCTAAAATCTATAATTTAGCCCAACTCTCTTACTTTCCAGATAAAGAAACTGAATCATAGATAGGTAATGTGGCTTTTTATGAAGTACATTGAATCAAAGTATTTAGTTAGAAGGAACCTGTGTTCAATTATCTCATTTTACAAAGGAGACTGAGGAATCAGAGGACTAAATGACTAACTCAATATCATAAAACTATAGTCACTGGCAAAGTCTACTGGTTTTGAGCTCCATGAATTTTTCACTGCATCGTCTAATAGCCTGTTATATGTTTCCCATATAGAGGTTGATCACTCATCTTCATGCTTTTGCTTGGGTTACATCTCTTATGTCTGGACTGTCCACATCCTTACCTTCATTTCAGGGAATCACTATATCTCTTCAACACACAGGTGATGTGCCAAGTCCTGGGGCACTATCCTTATCCTTACCTTCTAGGAAAACCTATTATTATACCCAAATAAGTTACTTTATATATGCATACTATATGTTGTATTTATTTACTATGTGTTGTATTATCTATTTGTATGTATATACATGTGTATATGTGTGTATTCCTGTAAATAGAATTATGCTCCTTCAAGCCAAGAAGTATCTTGGCATCCCAAATGCTTATCAGAATGTCTGACAGAGGTAAAACTTTATAAAGATTTGTTGAGTAGATGCATTAATGCATTTATTGCAAAATGCAAAATGAACAAAGAAAGTCATAAATATAAACACAAAATATTTAAATCAATTTCCAGAATTTTCCACTCAAAGAATTAAAAAATATTAGAATTGGAAGGGTTCTTAGAGCTAATTTAGTCTAAGACTCTCATTTAACAAAAAAAATGAGGAAACTGAATCCCAAAGAAGTTAAATGATTTGGCCAAGGTCATGTGGTTAATCAGGGACAGCTGAAGGACTTGAACCCCAGGGCCAGTAACCTCTCTGCCACACAATCTTGCACTTGCAAAAAGAAAGATCAAACAATTTGTGCAACAAGGAAATAGATCATCTGCAAATTCAGAATAATATGTATACCTTAGCAAATAATTAGATGATAATCACTGACATTTATATAGTAGAGTTCTTGAAGTCTGCAAATTGTTTACATATATCATGTCATTTGAGTCTCATGATGAGTTGTTGAGTTAGGTATTACAGTTGTTATTATCCCCATTTTACAGGTGAGGAAATTGAGAAATTTACAGGTGAGGAAATTAACAAAAGTTAAGCAATCTGCCCATAGCAACCCAGGTAATTAAGTACTAGAAGTAGGATTTGAACTCACACCTTCTTGACTCTAAGTTCAGTGGTCTGTCTACTACAACAAGCAAAATCCCTCAAGATTTAAAGTACTCCCTCATACACCTCCCTGCCCACTTACACACATACACATACTCATATTGTTACAGATTCCCTTGGAGTTCAAACTACTCCTCAGGAGTCAATCAAGTGTATATGAAAACTGCATTAACTCTTTGCTATCCCCAGGGGATGCATTTGGTAAATTGCTATTGCAATGCCTTAATTTTCTCCCTAGTAGGTAAGTTATCCACTGGAAGAATTAAGCTTATCTCCTATGCCTCTGAGGTCAGGGACTGCATTAGCATGACTGTTTCTGATCAGACAAAATGCAGCAGCATAAAAGTAAATCCAAGAACAGATAAATATATTGAATGCTATCTTTAACCATCTCCAGGGTCGCAACCTGCCAGCCAGAGATCTGTCATCTTTCCTATATTTGGATTTTGGAGTCACAATATTTTGCCAAGTATCAGTTGAATTTTTTCCCCAGAGCTCATAACATAGTATTACCCAGCATGAAATCACTCAGTCCTCAGGACCCATTCAATGCCTCTGTCTTATCCTCCAAAGGATTGAGATGCCAAGCTGCACTGCAAAATCTATGTGGTCCTCATTCCTCAAAATATTTTCTTCTTTCCAAATGTCCTCATCTGAGTCAAATGCAATCATGCATGCTGAGCCCTGTACTCAGCTCTTTAAATGCTTAAGACCTTCTTTTGTTTCCTCTCAGACAAATAATTATTTCAATACTGTAAATTAATCTATTAAAAGAGGGAGAAAGGCTTTCCTTTTCCTTGTGAAGTAAGCAGCTTGGTTCAATTAGAAACAGGTGATTACTCTGGATATACTCTGTAATTCCTAAAATAGTGTTTTCAGAAAGTAGAATAAGTATAAAAACCTTTCAATGTTGTGTATATGAAATCCTCAAGTACCAGGGAAAGTGATGCAGTTGGATTGACCTTCTTGTCTTTTCTCTTTCTAGGGGCTATAACCCAGCCTAGAGGTGCTCTCCAGTGCTGAAGTCCCTGAGAATTCAGACTCATTATGACAGCAGTTCATTTTGGCAGGAAGCCATTCTTCTTAAGTAAGACGGAATTGCAGATAAATGGAAGGCAATCATTTCTCTGTTAATACATGCAAGGAAATAGAGATGGGGCTGTCAATCTGGTGGAATGGGGAATAAATGAGAAAGGGAGTTAAGGAGAGACGTGCTGTGTTCTGGGTCCTTGTTATCTATTTTATCCTTCCCCCCTTTGACCCCTCATTGCTGTGCAGCATAGTGGGGGCTGGAGAAGATTCCTGGAAGGGCATTAAAAGAGGTGAGATCAAAGTCTGCAGAGAAAACAAATTCACTGCTGTGTACTTAGGTACCTAGGACTCTTGGTCCCAAGAAGCTTAGAGCAGTTGACAAATAGCCTCTTTTTAATCCCCTTAATATCTTTAGAATAATAGAAAAAAAGGAAGCAGTATATATTGACTGTATAAATGAGGACAGTGATATATATGTATGTGGAGAGAGAATGGGAAGAGAGGGAAGCACTTGGGATCACAAATACTGAGATGGAAAGATCCTTTAAGTCCAATCCTCTAATTGTAAATTTAGGAAACTGAGGTCCAGAGAAATTAAATGATTTGTGGAAGTTAAGTCAAGTAGTAAGTGGCAGAGCTAAGGTTTGAAACCAGGTCCTCTGAGTCCAGTTCTTGCACTCCCTCCACTGTTCCAAGCTACCTCCTTTCAACTGGATAAACACAAGGAGAGTGAAGTGGGAATGTGAAGAAGTTATACAGCTCATTCAGCTGCTTCAGCAGAGGGGATTACTCTAATTAATTATGCACACAGAGAGGCAGTCTTGCAAGGGAAAGAGTTTTCAATTCAAAATGAAGAGAAAATTGTTCCTAGGTGGTGCAGAAAGTAGAGTGATTGGCCTCGATTCAGGAAGACTCACTTTCCTGAGTTCAAATCTGGCCTCAGACATTTACTTGCTGTGTGACTCCGGGCAAGTGATTTAACTGCCTCAATTTCCTCATCTGTAAAATAGGTTGGAAAAGGAAATGGCAAGTCACTCTTGTATCTTTGCCAAGAAAACCCCAAATAAAGTCACAAAGATTCAGATATGACTGAACACAAAAGGAAATGGTTCTGAATGCTGCCTCTGACACTAATTAGCTCTAGGGCCTTGAGAAAATCATCAAATTTCTAAACCATGGATTCTTGCTTTTATCATTATTATTTATTTGTTTATTTTTGTCATAGATTCCATTGCCAGTTTGGTAATGCCTTCAAAGTTGCTCTCAGAATAATATTTTTAAATGCTTAAAATAAAATGTGCTTGTAAAGAAAACCAATTATATTTAAATGCAATTTGAAATAATTTTGAGGAAAATGTTTGGGGACAATAGGTTAAGTACTCCTGCTCTAAACTTTAATTTCCTAATCTCTAAAATGGGGATGATAATAATAACCTCTATAGAGTTATATCAAAGGAGCTGCTAATGTATTGTATGTAGATGGCGAAGTGCCATCTACATGTTAATGCATGTTGTGGATTTTTTTTGAGTCTTTGAAGGATCAGTGATTTTATTAGTTTTGCTACTGCTTCCATTGACACCTTCATCATCTCTGACATAATTCTAATTCAAGTCTTTCTATAAATCTTTCAGAGATGATATAGCAAAATGTCCTGGTGTTATGATAGTCTTTTCTTAATGCCTTAGGGAAACTAGTATAGCCCCTGAGTTATTTACCTATTTTCTATGATTCCTATAATGTAAGAGGCACATCTTATTTTATGGTTTTTACACATACTCAATAACATCTTTTTGACACTTCTTTCACACAATTCACTTTTGGTAATATGTTACAGCCCGCTTACACTCTTCATGGACTGTTCTATTGACTTTGGATCATTGGTTATCTTGTTTATTATGATACAGCCTATGATTTTATGCCACATATGATATTATTGTTTAGGAGATAAAATTTTGTAATTGCAAGAGGGTTTGAGATTATAGAAAACATTGTGTCATTTTCCAAATGCAATCCAGGCTGAACAATGTAGGAGATCAACTCAGATTGATTTAACAGAACATATCAAGCTATCATTGTTAACAAAACGGAAAGATGGGGCAAAATGAAAATAAATTCATTTGGAATCGGATCTTGTTGAATCACTAGATCCAAACATTAGCAATTAATGGATGAAAAGTCAACTGGATATACTCTCTATAATATAGGTGTCTCTCTTTTGTTTTGTGCTATTTGGGAATTTTTACCAGTAACCTGCATGAAGCCACAGGTGGCATTGTCAAATTTGCAGATATCTGAAGTTGGGACAGATAACCAAAATATTGAATGATGTTAGAAAAATAGGTCAAATCTTAAAAAAATTCAAAAGTCATAGAAATAAATTTAAAAGTTACTTATAGCTTCAAAAATAAACTATACAAGTACCGAATAAAAGATTTGTGTCTAGTTTTTCACATTTTCCATGAGGGGAAAATGAGCTTTTTAGAAGTTTTCAAATTCAATGCTAATTAATAGTTTGAGATGTTAATAATAATAATTATAATAATAAAGCTAATGCAATCTTAGGTTGCATTAAAAGAGGCATAGGGTCCAAAATGAGAGAAGGGAGAGTCTCAACTACTCTGTCCTAATCAAACAACATCTTGATTTTGGTTTTCAGATCAGGGGCCACATTTAATGACAATGACAAGTCAGAAACTACCTCCAAGATGGTGATCAAGATGGCATGAGTCATTGAAATCATGCTATATGAGGGGAGAAGTGAAAACTGGATGTGCTTATATTGGAAAAAAGAAAATTTAAGGTACTTGTAGGACTTCCCCTGGGGAAAGGGGGATTAGGTTTGATTTGCTGGAATATATGAAGGACAGAAGTGTTTCATATGACAAAACATAGTTTGTAACCAGACTGTACAGAATCTTAAATGCCATGCTGAGGAGTTTGGATTTTATTTAATAAACAATCAGAAGCCACTGAACGCTTATAAGCAGAAGGGATTATAGTCCCTCTCCAAGAGATCAAACCTGAGGCAAAGGCACCAGGATGAACAGAAATAGGTAAGTTTGTTGAGAGGAGGCAATTTGGGAATAAGATAATGAGTTTAGTTTTGAACATAGTTAATATGAGTTTAACAGTAGGGAAGCCAGGAGCATGTCCGGGAATTAGAAATGTGCATGAGTAGAGATAGAGATTTGGGAGTCATCTGCATAAAAAGGTTTTGTCAAAGCTATGAAGAAGATAAGGCTATCAAGGGAAAAATGTTGAGAGAAATAAAGGATGGCTGAGGATAGAGGCTTCAGGGCTGTTTGAAAATGGCATCTTCATTTTGGATTTACTTCTAGTCATTTAAAGACATAATGTATGTCCCAGAGACAATTTTTTTTAAAACATTGGTTTAAAATCAAAACTGCCCAATATTAAGTGAAACTATAAGGGAGGAAATGAGGGAATAAGTCTTTATGTAGCACCAACTATTTGCAGGCACTGTGCTAAACACTTTACTATTACTTTCTGATTTAACCATCATGACTCTATAAGGTAGGTGCTATTAGTATTTCCATTTTACAGTTGAGGAAAGCAAGGGTAATAGAGGTTAAGAGACTTATGCAGGATTGAATAGCTAGTAAGTATCTAAAGATTTTGTTTTGCTTTAAGTAATATTTTATTTTTTTCTCACAATTGCATATCAAGAAAATTTTTAGCATTCACTTTAACAAGATTTTGAGTTCCAAATTTTTTCTCTGTCCCCTCCCTTCTGAAAATGGTAAGCAGTTTGATATAGTTTATACATATGCTATCTTGTAAAAAAATATTTCCATATTCATCACAGTTGTGGAAGAAGAAACAAATAAAAAACAGGAAAGAATAAAGTAAGTGAAAAAATATATTTTGATCTGCATTCAGAGTCCATCAGTTCTTCATCTGGATATGAGAGCATTTTCCTTTGTTAGTCCTTTGTATTTGTCTTGGATTATTGTAATGCTGAGAAAAGCTGAATTGTTCACAGTAGATAACTATACAATGTTATTGATGCATACCGTGTTTTGTTGTTTCTGCTTATTTCACTTTGTATCAGTTTGTACAAGTCTTTCGAGGTTTTTTTTTCTCTGTAATCTGCCTGTTCATCATCTTATCGGACAGTAGTGTTACATTTGTTTCAGCAATCTGGCTAGCAGCTGTTGTGGGGGTGAAAGACCAGCACAAGACCAACAACAAGTACACTACCAGCATGCTGCAAAAGCCCAGGTTCTTTTGATCTGCTTTTCTAAGGAAAACAATGTTAAGGGGTTAAAAAGCTTACTTTAATTCAGCACACAAACACCATTCATCAGGGGGAAAAGCCAGCACCCTGAACTTCAGAGCAAATACAAACAAATTACAAACATCAACAGAAAGACCAAATACGATTCATAGTTATCAACATCTAAGTTCAGTCCGGCAGCTCATAACAAGGGCTGGCCCAGAGCCACACATGCCACCACACATGGGAGTTCCAAAAAAGAGAAAGCCAACCCTTGGTTTTATATCTTTTTCAGGGTCAAGGGTGAGTCACACATGCAACTCACCTACATGACCTAAAATCCTCACAAAGAGGCAACTTAAACCCACTTGGTCTAAAAGCCTCTGATGTCCCAAACATGTCACTCAAACTCATGTGTAAACTATGCACTCCCCTGAGGCAAGGAGGTCACCAAGGACTCCCAAACCAATCAAGGAAACAAAGGCCAAACTCTTCAAGGGCACTTGGTTGAACTGAGTGCTAAGAGCACATTTTGTTTGCCAACCCAACATTACAATCATATACCACATCTTGTTCAGCCATTCCCCAATTGCTTGGCATCCCCTCAATTTCCAATGTTTTGCCTTTACAAATGGGGCTGCTATAAATATTTTTGAATATGTAGTTCCTTTCCCCCTTTTTTAAGATCTCTTTGGGATACAGACCTAGTATTGTTATTGCTTGATCAAAAGATATGCACAGTGTAGTTCTCCTTTGAGCATAGTTCCAAATGGTTAGATTAGTTCTCAATGACATCAACAATGCATTAGTGTCCCAATTTTCCCACATTCTCTCCAACATTTATCATTTTCCTTTTCTTTTTTGTCATATTAGTCAATGTGATTCATGTGAGGTGGTATTACAGCATTGTTTTAATTTGCATTTCTCTAATCAAAAGTTTATTTAGAGAACTTTTCCATATGCCTCAAGATAACTTTGATTTCATCTATAAACTGCCAGTTCCTATGTTTTGACCATATATCAATTAGGAAATGGCTTATATTCCTATTAATTTGACTCAGTTCTCTATATATTTGAGAAATAAGATCTTTATCAGAGACACGTGTGGTAAAGATTGTTACACAGCTTTCTGTTTTCCTTCTAATCTTGGTTCCATTGCTTTGGTTTCCACAAAAGCTTTTTAAAATTTTATTTTGATTAAAATTATCTATTTTACATTTTGCAATGTCCTCCATCTCTTATTTGGTCATGAATTCTTCCCCTCCTGGTAGATCTTACAGGTAGAATATTCATTGCTCTTCTAATATGATTGCTTCGTTATTTGTGGTAACTTTTATTAAGATGTAGTTTACTTCCTTATCTCTTTTAATTTGGTCTATTTTTGCTGTTACTTTGTCTAAGATCAAGATTGCTACCCCTGCTTTTTTTTTTTTACTTCAGCTGATGTGTAATAGATTCTACACCAGTTCCCTACCTTTACTCTGTGTGTGTCTTTCTGCTTGGTGTGTTTCTTGTAAGCAACATATTGTAGGATTCTAGTTTTTCATAGACTCTATCTGCTTTCATTTTACGGGAGAGTTCATCCCATTCACATAAACAGTTATTATTGCTACCTGTATATTTCTCTCCATCCTATTCTTCCTCCTATTTGATCTCTCTCTCCTTTCCTTCCTCACCAGTGCTTTGTTTCTGTCTGTCACCTCCCTGTTCTGCTCTCCTGTCTGTCAGTTACAACCCCACTTTCTCCCCTTTACTTAATCTCCTCCCTTCCTACTTCCCTGTTATGTAAGGTAAATTTCTATATTCGACTGATTGTGGATATTATTCCTTCTTTGAGCCAATACTGATGAGAGTAAGGTTCAAGCAATGCCTATCGCCACCACCTCCATCTTTCCCTTCACTGTAATAGGTCTTTCTCACCTCTTCATATGAGACAATTTACCCCATTCTGCCTTTTTCTTCTATACCCATTGTAGTTCTCTTTCTCATCCTTTAAGTTTTTTAGTCATTCCCTCAAATACCTTATACCCATACCCTCTATGTATATTCTTTTTATCTATACTATTGGTGACAGATTTTTTTAAGAATTATAAGTATGACCCTTAGGTGTAAGGATATAAATTATATCCCTTATGTTTTCTTTTCCCTTTTTTTGGAAATCTGTTTATGCTTCTCTTGGGTCTTGATATTGGAGGTCAAATTTTCAGTTTAGTTCTGGTCTTCACCTTAGGAAGACTTGAAATCCTTCTATTTCATTGAATAGCCATTTTTTCCCCTGACGTATTACACTTAATTTTGCTGAGTAAGTGATTCTTGGCTGTAGTCATAGCTCCTTTGCCCTCTAGAATATCTCATTCCATGACCTCCAATCCTTTACTGTTGCAACTGCCAAGTCCTTGCGTGATCTTGATTGTGACTCCCTGATATTTGAATTGTTTCTTTCTGGCCACTTGTAGCAAATTTTCTTGACCTAATAGTTCTGAAATTTTGCTATAATGTGTTTTTCAGGGTTTTATTTTGGAATATCTTTCCTGAGGTCATCAGTGGATTCTTTCAATGCCTGTTTTGCCCTCTGGTTCCAAGACATCAGGGCAGTTTCCCTTGACAATTTCTTGAAAGATGCTGTCCAGGTCCTCCTTTTGATTGTGGCTTTCAGGTAATCCAATGATTCTGATATTATCTCTCCTGGATCTATTTTCCAAGTCAGTTATTTTTCCCCATGAGGTATTTTTCATTTTCTCATTCTTTTGAATTTGCTTGATTGATTCTTGATGTCTCTTTGTGTCATTAGCTTCCACTTGCCCAATTCTCACTCTTTTTTTCTTCAATTAGCTTTTGTACTTTCTTTTCAATTCGGCATTTTTACTTTTTAAGGAGTTGTTTTCTTTAGTGGGTTTTCATATCTCTTTTTCCATTTGGCCAATTCTACCTTTTAAGCAGTTTTCCATGCTGTTGAGTATTTTTCCATAAATCTCTAATATCACTCTAATTTCTTTTTCCATTTTTCTTTTATGTCTCTTATATTATTTTTCAGCTCCTTTTTGAACACTTCCATGAGTTCTTTCTGGGCTTGAGACCACTTCCCATTTTTTCTTTGGAGTTTTGCACATAGGTGTTTTGACATTGTTGTTATCTCCCTCCTCCATTCTACTATATTATGGAAATGCTTGTTTTATTAGTTAGGTTCAGAATAAAATAAATAAAATTTCAAAAAATTGAAAAGGCATAATGCTACCAAACAATATCAGGCTGATTAAAAAATTCTATTTCATTTTAGGTTTATTTGGGATACAAGAATATTATAAACAACTTAGTATGACTTTTGGCTATCATTAAGTGACATTTTACTTCATCATTCAACTGAAGCCAGTTCCCCCAAAATTGTCTATGATTTCTTAATGGATAAATTCTATTGCTCTTTTTTTTCTGAATTTTCTCAGTTTCTATTCTTCTTGATCCCTTTGCAGTATTTACCACTGTTTATCACACTTGGTTTTTAGGTAGTCATTCTTTATTTATTTTTAAACTCTTCTCTCATCATTCTCCTCCTACCTGTTATGCATTTAAAAGTGAGTATATTCTAAGAATCTATCCTTAGCTTTCTTCTATACCTATGACCTCATTAACTCCCATGTGTAAAATCATTATCCCCATACAAATTAAGATCTGGTCTGGATATATAGCCATCATTTCTCTACTGAGCTTTAGTCCTATGTCACCACTATACAAGAGAATTTTGATTGAATGTTTTATAAGCATCTGCAACTCAACATACCTAAACACACCTCATGGTCTTTCCCTCAAAATTTACAGGACAAAGAAGAATGAATTAACTAAGAGAAAGAAATAGAATCAAGAAGAATTGAGAATGACTTCTTATAGAAGGTAGGAGTTCATCTGGGACTTGAAGGAAGCTCGGGAAGGCAAAAAGTATAGATGAAGGAGAGCATTCTAGACATGTGTGAGGCGAATAGAAAAAGAAAATACCTGGAGCCAAGAGATAGAGTGACTATTTGCGGATTAGCAAGGAGAGCAGATCACTGGATCAAAGGGTAAGCAAAGAGTTAGAAGGTATAAGAAGACTGGAAAAATGGAGTGACTATATTATGGAAAGATTTCAAAGCCAAACAGGGGGCTAGTATTTTATTCTGGAGGTAATAGGGAGTCAATGGAGTTTATTGAGCAGGAAGAGTGACATGGTCTGAGTGGTATTTAAGGAAAATCACTTTGGAGGCTAAATGGTGGATCAATTGGAACGCAAAGAGACTTGCAGTTGGAAGAACACACAATATGCTATTGCAATAGTCCAAGCATGAAAAGATGAATCCATCACTGCACTGCAATGCTAGAAGTATCAGATGAGAGAAGGGCAAGTATTTAAGAGGTTGCAAAGGTGAAATTGAGGCAGTAGAATAGATATGGGAGTGGTGAGAGAGATGGTGAGGAGTTGAAGATGACACTTAGGTTGCAAATCAGGGGGACTGTGATGATGATGGTGCCCTTAAAAATAAGAGGGGAGATTAGAAGGTGGAGAGTATTTAGGCAGAAAGATAACACATGTTTGCACATGTTGAATTTAAAATATCTGTTGCTACATCTAATCTGAGGTGTCTGAATAGCAGTTAGAGATGTGAGACTAGAGATAACCAAAGAAATTAGCAATGAATAGATAGATTTGAGAACAACCTGCATTGAGATGGTAATTATTTCCTTTGAAGCTTCTGATGTCACCAAATTAAATAATATGGAGGGGAAGAGAACAGGGTGCAGGCCAGAGCCCAGTGGGACATGCCTGGTTAGTGGGCATGACTTGGAAGAGAATCCAGTAAAGCTGACTGAAAAGAGTGGTCAGAGAGGTAGGAAGTAAATCAGGTGACAGTGATGTCATGAAAATACAGAGGACATATTATCAAGGAGAAAAGTCTGATCAACAGTTTCAAAGGCAGCAGAGAATGAAGATTAAGAGGCCTGTTAAGGTAATCAGTAAATGAGAAGCTCTTTCCCACCCATTTGAATAGGCCCCAGGTGGGCTTAAGGTGGGGCCCCAGGTGGGGCCAGCTAATTAGATCTTTGCTGATCTGATTAGATCTTTGTTCCTAAATTTGCCCCAAACCCCTAATTACTAGGTGCTAAGCCATATGTGTGTTAAGCTCCCAGGGTCCTAAAGGGAGGTGCTAAGACCAGAGCGAATCATAGGAGCTTAAGTTCTGGTTGCTCAAATGATGCTTGATGATGTCTGAAACTGTATAAGAGGAAAGAAAACAGCTTGGAGATTGAGACTTGTTGGAGCCAGTGACAGCAACAGCAACAGCAATAGCAACAGCCGAAGCCAAAGGAGCTGAAGAAGCAGGCACTGCTGGTAGCAGGGCTGACCTGCATGTGGACCAGGGAGTGCTGAGCAAGGGCTTGAGGCCAGTGTGTAATCTTCTTACTGGAGGAGAGAAGCAGGAACATGATTTGGTTTAATGTCATCATGTTTTTATGTAACCTCCTGGTTACTCTTGTGAGGTGGACTTATTGGGCCTGGAAGCTTTTGGCCAGGATATCAAATTGGGGGTGTGCTATGCTACTTTGGAGCTTGAATAAATGCTTAATTCTTCTGCCTTCTACTTCGAGAATTCCCTATATCCTGCGGTTCTGAACCATTCAGTCATATACAGGATTTTCTTTGAAATCATAAATTCTGCCTTCATCATATAAGGCCATGGGATTTGACAAATAGAAGTGATTTGATAACTTCAGAGAGAGCAGTTTATTTTGAATGAATCCAAACCAAATGGCTGGGAGTTTAAAAAAAAGGAGTGAGAAGAGAGGAAGTAGAGGCACAGTTTGTAGATAGCCTTCTTAAGCAAGTTAGCCACAAATGGAATAAAAGATACATAGAATGATATTGGGGACAGAAGAATCAAGTGATATTTATTGAGATTAGGGAAGATATGGGCATATTTGTAGGCAGTATGGAAGGAGTCAATAGATAGGGAGAGAGCGAAAATAAGTGAGAGAGTGAACATGATAGAGGGGCAATCTGTTGGAAGAGACAGGGTATAATGGGATCACGTGTGCAGGCATGGGAGTTTGTCTTGACAAGGAGTTGAGCCATTCTTCATGTGAGACAGGGTTGAAGGAGGAGAGATTACTAGTAGGCATCTGAGTGATATGAAATGAAGAGAAGCAAAGAGAGAACTTCTTGAAAAAGGCCTCCTTTTTTAAATAAAATATGACACAAAGTTTTCAGCTGAGTGGTAGAGGGATCAGGAGCCATGGGAAGTTTGAGAAAGGATAAAAAGTTTGGAGAAATCAGTGCAGAGAGTAGGATATTGACTTGCTTAAGAAAATGCAAAAGGGATGCCCAGCATCAGTAATGGCCCAGATCAGGTCATGTTACATAAGTCTATAGTATTGTTCAGAATTTTATCTACCTATCTACCTTCATTCAACAGAATGTTTATAGGAGTGAATGGAAACGATGGTGGAAGTGATTTAAGACTGAAGCTTGGTAGGGCATAGATGGCAATATGAAGGGGTCCAGGGATTAGGGAGAAGAGTACAATGTAATATTGAATTGTTTCATCAAGGGCTCAAGATGGAGAAAGAAGAGATTAGCTGGTGCCTGGGAGAGAACTGAGGGAAGTCAAAAGATGGAGAGAAGATTCAGCAATTCATACACTGGCCTCTCTCCTCACTTTTACCTCTCAAAATCCATAGCTTCATTTGAAGTTTAGGTCAAATGCTGCCTTCTATATGAGGGAATTATTGATTCCCTCCAATTGTTTATCTCCTCTCCAAAAGCAATCAGGTCCTTTAGATTTGCATTTATGTATTTGTGTAGGAGGACGATCAAGAGCAGCAAGAACAAGGAAAAGAACAAGAGAAAAACAAGAACAAGAGACAAAAGAGAAAGAAAAGAGGAAGAAGAGGAGAGTTGAATTTTATTGTGCTTTCTTCTTTCTTACCTGAAAACTAAAGTAGCATACTCCCTAAATGCTAAAGGCTATGCTGCTCAGTAACATTAAGAATTTTCTAAATATAAGTAAAATCAAGAAAAATGCAACAACAGGCTTAGCAATTTTAGCTATAACTGATTAAAATAGATCTTTTTTTTTAGTAAATGAAGGGGAGAAAACAATTCCAATGTCTGCATATTTTAGTTCGTTGCCCTTGTGTACTGTTTCCCAGTTTGTGTAAGCTTTTGATGTCCCTGGAAATTTTTTCTCTAGAGTTATAAATCAGGGAATTTGGGTCAATAGTACATATTTTTAGCAACTTAGAAAACTCTACAAAGGAACTGGATTAATGAATGTGAAATTTTTAATGATTTGCCTTCAACTTGGAAAGCTATTTGCAATGAAATGTCCAAGGAATCTATCTTTGGTACTGTACCATCTAGCATTTTTATCAATGATTTGTATAAAGGGACATAGAGAAGAATTATCAAATTTACTAATGGCATGAATCTGGAAGAAGTATCTCGCACATTGACAGAGTAAAGAATTTAAAAAAAATATCTCAGGATAATAGACTGTTAAGTTGAATACATTGAGGTGAAATCTAAAAGAGATAAAGATAAAGTCTGACAATT
>JAQQSZ010000489.1:0-17336 GCA_028646595.1 Phalanger gymnotis | reverse complement strand
ATGGGGTGACGGAGGGGAGGGCAGACTGGGGAACAGGGCAACCAGAATGTACGCCATCTTGGAGTGTGGGGGGGGAGGAAATGGGGAGAAAATTTGTAATTCAAACGCCTGTGAAAATCAATGCTGAAAACCGAACAGGTCAAAAATAAAGAAAAAAAAACAACTGCTTGGAAAATTAGAAAGCAATATGACAGAAACTGGGCTTAAATCAACAACTTACAACATGTTCCACAATACATTCAAAATGGATGCATGACCTTAATATTAAAGATTATACTAGTAAAAAATTAGAAGAGAAGCAGACCTCCCACAGCAACGGGTAAATGTATTCTTTATCTTTGCCTTCTGAAAGAGAATGTTTTATTGTGGTATACAATATAACACAGTGAACAAAAGACTAGCACAGTTCAATGGGAATTCCACAATAATCTCTGAATATATAAACATATAAAAATCTTCCCCATAAAGGCCTACTGGAGCACGTATGCCCTTTCAATGTTATTGCCCTCCCGGGGTTATTATTTCATGGAGTCTAAAAAGTTCCCAATAACTCTCATGAAGGCAGTATGGTTCATTTAGAGACAGAGTCCCTCTGGGGTGCCTTCTTCTTTCTTATGAAGTACATTTTCTGTAGATTTTGTCAAGTCTTCATTTGTTACTTGCATTCTACATTCTCTTGGGGCCATGAAACCAGTTTCCATAAAAACTGCCTTGATATCTGCTCCAGACAAATCATCTTTAGCCATGATCAAACCATTTAAAGTTACATCATCTGCCAAAGTCACTCTGCTTGTATGAATCTGGAAGATGCACTTCTTGGTCTTTTCACCTGGCAGAGGGAACCCAATTTTCTGGTTAAAGCATCCTAGTCTGATTAGTGCTCAATCCAAAGTTTCTATTCAGTTTGTGGCCAAAATCATCTCTCCTAGAGTCAAACCCATCCAACTGGTTCAACAATTCCAACATCGTTCACTGAATTTCTCTTTCACTCCTTGCATTTGAATCATACCTTTTGGACCCAATAGCATCAACTTCATCAATGAAGACAATTGATGGAGCATGTTCTTTAGCTACTCAGAGCAATTATAGAATGAGTTGAAGCCCATCTGTTAAGTACTTCTGTATAAGCTCAGAACCAACAACTCTGAGGAAGTTCCCTGAGGTGTGGTTTGCTATAGCTTTGGCTAACAATGTAGATCTATTTTTCTTTTTTAAATTTATTTTTATTTTTAGTTTACAACACTCAGTTCCAATTTTTCTCCCCCTTCCTCTCCTTCTCCCTATCCCCCCAAGATGGCATGTAATCCAATATAGGTTCTACATTTGGCTTCACATTAAACATATTTACACAATAGTCAAGTTGTAAAGAAAAATTATAACCAACGGAATGAATCACAAGAAAGAAGAAACAAAACCAAGAAAGAAAGAAAAAGGAAAAAGAGAGAGAACAAATAGTTTGTCTCAATCTGCATTCAGATTCCATAATTCTTTCTCTGAATGTAGCTTTTTCCATCATGAGTCTTTTGGAGCTGTCCTTGAGTCTTGTATTGCTGAGAATTAACCAAACAAGAAATAGAGGTAATTACGAGAAATTACATATACATATATGTGGTTACATGAAAAAGGAAAACTTCTACATACACAAAATTAATGTATCTAGGATAAGAAAGGAAGTGGTCAGGTGGGAAAAAATTTGTATCAAATAAATGTTTGGTATCCAAGAAGTATATATATATATATATATATATATATATATATATATATATATATATACATGTATATATATATATATACATGTATATACATGTATATATATATACATGTATATACATATATGTATATAACTAAGATGTATATGTATATATATGTATGTATAGGTATATGTATATACATACATGCATATATACATACACACATACATATAAGACTAAGAATCATTCCCCATAAATAAGTTAGTCAATGAATTTGAACAAACGTTTCTCAAAAGAAGAACAGCAAAGGATTCACAACCATATTAAAGAATTCTCCAAATAGCTAATAACAAGAAAGAGCAGATCAAAACAGCCCTGAGGTTTAACTTCATACTCTGGAAATTGGCAAATTGACAAAAAATGGCAATGGTCAATGTTGGAGGGGCAGTAGAACAATAGCTAAGCTAACACACTGTTAGTGGAGCTGTGTAAGGAATGGTATAAACATTTTGTAAAACAATCTGGAATGATGCAAATAAAGTGACTGAACCAGAAACTCCACCCCTGGGCTTATGCCCCAAGGAAACCATCAATGGGAAGAAAGTCCCCATTTACACCAAAATATTTATAGCAGCTCTTTTTTATGAAAGCAAAGAAATGGAAATAGATACCCATCAGTTGGGGAATATCTAAACAAATTGTGATACACGAATGTAATGGAATATTATTGTGTTGTAAGAAATGATACATATCCATCATTTGGGGAATGGCTAAAGAAGTTGTGTTATATGATTGTAATGGAATACTATTGCCCTATAAATAATGATGAGCAGCACGATTTCAGAAATACCTGAAAGACGTACATGAATGGATGCAGAGTACAGTGAGCAGAACTAGGAGAACATTGTAGACAGTAACAGCAATGTTGTACAATGATCGATTCTGAATATTTTAGCTATTCTCTGCAATACAGCGAGACAATTCCAAAGGACTCATAATGAAAAATGCTTTCCATCTCCAGAGAAAGAACTGATAGAGTCTGAACAAAGCATGGATCAAAGATAGATAAAAGCCTATTATTGTTCATTTCATTTGTGTGTGTGCATATGTGTGTTTTTGATCTCTGTCTTCTTTCACAATATGACTAAGATGGAAAGGTTTTGCATGATTTGCACGTGTACAACCTGTATCAAAATATTTACTGTCTCAGGGAAGACATTCTGTATATACAGTTCTCATAGTTCTGTATATATAATTCTCATCTCTCTCTCTCTCTCCATCTTTCTCTTTTCTCCACCCCCCCTCCCCCTCTCCCTCTCGACTTGCCTCTTTCTAACTGTATGTCCCAAAGCCATCTCAAACACGTTAAACATCATACTAGTAAAAAATTAGAAGAGAAGCAGATCTCCCACAGCAATGGGTAGATGTATTCTTTTTTTGCCTTCTGAAAGAGAATATTTTATTGTGGCATACAATATAGCACAGTGAACAAAAGACTATCACAGTTCAATGGGAACTCCACAATAATATCTGAGTATATAAATAGATTTTTAAAAACTTTCCTCATAAAGGCCTACTGCAGCATGTAGGCCCTTTCAGTGTTATTGCCCTCCCAGTGGTACTGGTTATTTTACTTTATGATTCTGAGAATGGGTCCATAGGCTTCACCAGACTGCCAAATGGGTCCAGGACATAAAAAAGGTTAAAGAATCCCATGTTTACAAGGTCTGAGGACATTTCTCTGTGACAGTAATATTCTGTGTGCATCTATTTCTCTCTATATTTTGTGGCCCTGATTATTGTAATGAATGTGTGAATTGAATTACAATATGTGTAGGTCCAGATGACATGAGTTATGCATTTGTGTAACCAATACAGTGTTGGGGGCTGAGGGGAGGGGTGCAATCCCTGGGTAATATGCTTCTGTGCCAATAGAAATTTCATACAGGGATTTCTTGATCAGGTAGAGGTTGCATTAGATGCTTCCTGTGGTCCCTTCCAATAAGAGTAAGAACCTATTCTCTCCCCTCAGATGGCAGGCTGGGGTGGCAGCCCCAAGGGTAAAGCAGGAATGTGGAAACCTCACCTGAGGAGATAGATATCAGGTTTATACTTTCTCCTACAGAGACTTCAAAATGAAGACCACCTTTCTGCTAGCTGTACTAATGGCCTGTGGTAAGAAGTGACTGACCTCTTCTCAGGAACAACCCCATCAGGAACAACTTTCCTGTTCTATGAAAAGTGCCTCCCCCAGCATCTCTTGGGCTCCCTAGCTTTTTCCATTCCTTGAATCTTGCAAATCCCAATTAATTCTTCGCCATCTCTTATTAGAGTCTGGGAGGAAAATAGAGAGGACAAGATTCTCTGCTCAGATGAAGGATAGGGAAGGACAGACTAAAGCAGTAGTGGAAAGAGAAGACACAAGGGTGGCCACATCTGACTGAGGACCACTTGTCTCTCTTGCAGGCTTATCTGAGGTGAAAGGGAACTGGATACAATCCTGAGACACGATTGGGAAGCTCACAGGAAAGAATGCATTGTGTAGCTATGGCTTCTATGACTGTTACTGTGGCTGCAGAGGCAAAGGAATCCCCCTGGACGCTACTGACAGGTAACTTGCTGTTCCCCAGCCCTGCCAGGGTGACTACCTTGGCTTCCTTGGGAATCACTACAAGCAGCAACGACAGGAGACACAAAGTAATGGATAGAGCACAAGGCAGGGGCACCAAAGAAATGAATTTCTAGGGCAAAGCTATAGAAGAATGTTCTCTAGCACTCCATGGCGTCTTTCAATAGACACCCTTGCAGTCCTCCAGAATGGGCAACGGGGAAGACTGGAACCAGATAAGTTTTCAGAATCAGAGACCCTCCATTAAACAGAACAAGATTGGAATTGAAAAGGACCTTAGAGACATGTAGTCAAATCCCCTCATTTACAAATGAGAAAATAATGATCCTAATAAGGTGTCACAACTACCATACCAGGACTCATTCCACCCCAGCAGGCTGCCTCCTTGGATGGCCTCTCTGAGTATCCTGTTTGCTGACCACCTGCTCCCCAATAGGAGAGGAGGACAGCACTCAGTAGGGCATCTCTCTTTAGGTGCTGTTTCGCCCAGGACTGTTGCTATTCAAAGCTGAAGAATTTAGGCTGCAAGTCTAAAATACAGAGCTACAATTACAAATACCAGGGTGGATCCATCATCTGTGGTGAGATAGCACATTAGAATCATGTTCCAATGAGCATTCCAGATGGGTAGAACGCTAAAATGGTATCTGGAAGGGCACTGCTCCAAACTCCCTGAAAACAAAGACTGCACTCTCCCCTCAGATGAGAGGCTTCCCCTGGGGAAGGGCCTGTGTCTCCATCAAGACAACCAATAAAGGGACTCAGCTTGGTGGGGCAGGGTGAGGGGTATCAGTAGAAGAGAAAACTACAAACTCTCCTGGCTCATTCTTTTCTTTGACTTTACAGGGTCTGGTAACAACTGTCAGAAGCAAATCTGTGCCTGTGATCGAGTAGCTGCCTCCTGTATGAAGAGAAACCTGAACAGTTACAATACGAAGTATCGTTCCTACTCCAATTTCAAGTGTACAGGGGAAAGTGCTAAATGCTGAGAGCTTCTTTTCCCCTTCCTCAGCAAGCATCGACAAGAAGAATCCTCAAAACCCCAATTCCAAAGCCATCACCCCTCAATCCACAGCTTTTCACGTTTCCTTTTCTGAACAGTATGGCTTTGACATCAGGATTCAGTCAGTTAACAAACCTTTATTGACTGCTTACTCTGGGCCAAGCATTCTAGTGTAATTACCAACCTCAGTTCCAGAGGGCTGATGATGAAACCCATCTCCCCTCTCTCAGGAGAGAGGTGGAAAAGGAGGGGTGTGGAAGCCACACCTATAGTTTGATGCTGTTGGGACGTTTGGTTTGGTTTCTTTTATTCTTCCTCTTTTCTATGGGGAGAGCAGTGGTTATTAGGAAGTGATAGTGACATGAAAAAAAACTATCAATAAAATATTGGGTTTGCAGTTTTGTTTTGTTTTGTTTTTTCATCAGTCCCATATTGTCAGCATCAAGGAAATTTGCTCTGTAGGGGTCAAATAGGATGGGGTGGAGAGGGAGGAAAGGAATGCAGGGAAAACAAATGTGGTTCTGCCCTCTCCTACCTGCAGACCAAAGTCCTCCAAATTGTCATTATTCCTCTGAAAGTGTCAGAGACACAGAATCTCAGGGTTGAGTGTAGGTTCTGATAGTATAAGCCTGCCTAGAGAAGAAGCTTCCGTCTCAGAACTACTTCTGCCTTCCTCATAGTAGGTGTTGAATGAGCTTGTCAAATCACTGAATCTAATAACCCAATTGCTGACTCTGGGTTGGGCTGAAGCAGGCCAGAGACCCTTCCCCTTGCTTCCCTGCTTCCAGCTTGGCTGACACCCCTTCCCTGTGAGCTGTCATTAGCACTTGGGCTCCACATGTCTCTAAGCTACCTGCTACAATGGGGAGCACCACAGCAGTATCAGCTAGAATTACATACATTTTAGAAAGCGAAGATTTGTCAGCGAAATATTTGTGTAATACATTCCAAATACAGTGATAGCACTGCTGAAGGAAACTACACCATCAATCCTATATAGAACTTAGAGTTGGGAAAAACTACCAGAGGCTTGGGGAGGTCAAAAGAGTAGCAGGTGTCAAAGATAAGATTTAAATCCAGGCCTTCCTGGACTCCAGCTCCAGGCTCTATCCACTATGGCAGAATGTTACAAAATCCAACATGAGCAGTTGGGGACTATCCATACCCAAGTCTATTTCAATTCCTTCCTTTCCTTTGCATACTCAATTCAGTTCAATAAACATTTATTAAGTGCCTACTCTGGGCCAATCACTCTGCTTGGCACTGTGGATATAAAAAGAAAAAGAATCCTTGCCCTCGAGGAGCTTACACTCTACTGGTGGAAGACAAGACACGAAGCCTAGATTATGCCACCATAAACATAGAGCCGGAAAAGGCCTCACACAGCCTATCTAGTCTGATCCCTTAAGAAGGCAGGCAGGGTGAGGCAGTAAAAATAACCCTAGCTCTGGAGTCTGAGGAAGTGGTTCCAGTCTCTTCTCTGATACTGAACTAACTCTCTTTGTGGGTGAAGATGAATCACTGTTCCTCTCTGGACCACAGGCACTAGGCATGAAGAACTAAACCATCCTGAAGCAGGATCAGGAGCAGGCCCAGGACTGAATTAGCAGCTGCAGTGGGGATTCCCAGGCCTCTCAGTGCAGGATGGGAGTCTGTTGGCGCTAACTAAGACAGAAGCACAGAGCCTGTAGCAGCAGAAGCAGCTACTCCTGGAGCTATCAGCCCAGAGTCTAAAGGTTTGAAACTCACCTTCTTGAACTTCTGGGAGCTATGATGACTGAGTAAAATGCTCTCATCCCTCCCTTGAATAACCAGAATACTGCCCTAGGAGAAATCCTGGAATAGAGGAGTCAGAAGTGGGGGTGTGGTAGAGTTTTAGCTCAGGAGGCTAAGGAGACCCCCTCTTGTAGTGATGGAAGGTGACCAGTACAGAAAGAGGCATCCCAGCAAGCCCCAAATTAGCAGACTAGAAGGAGTTCCTCAGCCCCCGGGGTGGGGGGTGGAACCAGCAAGCACCATCACCAGGACCCCAGGCATGCCTTTGCACAGCCAGGGGAATTAGTAGACAGCAGTGCAGGTAACAGCTGAGACCACCCATGCTATATAGCACACCTCTAGGGGAAGAGAAGACTTCCAGTATCCAGACCACCCCCCCAACACATACCTCATGCTGTGACCCCCAGGGAAACTGGGCTTCAATCCTTGGCACACACCAGCCAAATTCAGCTCAGCACCAGGTGAGTGGCAGCACTGTATACCCTCTAGCTGACAAAACCAGAGGCCACACCACACAAAGCCAGTAATCAGGTCCCCAGTTCCCAGCACAAAAAGCTTAGGACAGAGCCCCCTGTCCCCCAGAAGAAGAAATCCAATTTAAAAGCCAGGAAAAAGGCAACCACCATGAAGAAGCAATCCAGAAAAACAAAGACCATTCATTCTTACTATGGAGACAGGGAAGATCAAAATACCATTTCAGAAGAGGAAAGCATTGACACTATACCCGCATCTGAGACTTCAAAAGGGAATATGAACTGGTCTCAAGCCCAAAAAGCATTCCTGGAAGAGCTCAAGGAGGATTTTAAAAGACAAATTAGAGAGGTAAAAGAGGAAAATGGAAAAAAAAATTCACTGATGAGAACAAATCTTTAAAAAGTAAAATTAGAAAAATGGTTAAGGAGGTACAGAACCTAACTGGAGAAAATGACTCCTTGGAAAGTAAAATTGGCCAAATGGAAAAGAAGGTATAGAAGCTAAATGAAGAAAAGAATTCATTAAAAATTAGAATTGGGCAAGTAAAAGCTAATGACTTTGTGAGGCATCAAGAATCAGTCAAGGCTTGGCACCAAGAAGAGTCAGGGGGTCGGGGGGGGGGGTGAAGTGGTAGGGCAGCGCTCTCTGCTACTGTTGTTGCTGCCACCATCGGACAGAAGACCCTCCATTCCTTCTTCCTCCCGAGCGCCCCCAGGAAGCGGCGCTCGGGCGCTGAGACGCCAGCAGACCCCCGCACGGAGGCGGTAATGGAGGAGAGCGAGGATGCCTCGCAGGTCAGCCCCGCCAAGAAAAGCCCGCCCGAAGACGAGCCCAGCGCCCCCTCGTCTCCCCTGAGCCCCGAGCCGTTGGACCGGATCCAGAAAAACAAGGCAGCGGCCCTGCTCCCGCAACGTCCCCGCGGGCTTCGGTGAGAGCTGGAACCGGCAGCTCAACGCAGAATTCAGCAAACCTTATTTCAGCAAGCTAATGGGATTTGTTGCAGAAGAACGAAGACGACATACCATTTACCCACCTCCAGACCGAGTCTTTACCTGGACACAGCTGTGTGAAATTAGAGATGTCAAAGTGGTCATCTTGGGGCAGGACCCATATCATGGACCCAAACAAGCTCACGGACTCTGCTTCAGTGTTCAGAGGCCTGTTCCACCCCCTCCCAGCTTGGAAAATATTTACCAAGAGTTGTCCACAGACATTGAGGGCTTTGCCCATCCCGGGCACGGAGATTTGTCTGGATGGGCCAGACAGAGTGTTCTCCTTCTCAATGCTGTGCTCACCGTCCGAGCCCACCAGGCCAGTTCCCACAAGGAGAGAGGCTGGGAGGAGTTCACTGACGCCGTGGTGTCCTGGCTGAATAAGAACTTGAATGGCCTCGTCTTCATGCTCTGGGGGTCTTATTCTCAGAAGAAAGGCCTCTCCAATGACAGGAAGCGCTACCACGTCCTGCAGACTGCCCACCCCTCTCCCCTCTCCGTCCATAGAGGGTTCTTCGGTTGCAGGCATTTCTCCAAGACCAACGAGTTGCTACAAAAGTCCGGCAAGAAACCAATTGATTGGAAAGCACTTTGAGGCAGTTGGAGCCGAGCTGGAGGAAGATTCTGTCCTTCTCGACTAGGAAAAGGTCTTTGTTGGGGGCCCGGGGTGGGGGATTTGTAGAAATCAGAGTCTTAGGAAACAGGTGTCGAGGCACCTTTGTGGTTAACGAAAAAACGACTCACCTTTTTTTCTGTGTGACCAAAAAAGTTTGCATTTGATACCTGGTCAGCTTGGGTCATCGTAGGATGGCTTGTCATTTTATTAAGATGCTTTTAATTTGTTATGATCAAAAAGGAAAACATCGTTCTGCACCGCCAAAACTTTCTTTTGAGCTCTGGAAGAGTCTGCAGAAGGAAAATCACATCTGGACACTGAAGGGAGGAGAGACATAGACACATAATTCCAGAGGTGTTTTTTTTTTTTCTCCTAGTTTCCTGGTGGTGAGGGAATGCAGGAGGTAAAGAAGGAGGAGCCTCCTGCTCATACTGAAAGGTCCCCAGGATGATGTTACCTTTGTAAGGCTGGAATCATTCAAGACTTCTGAGGTGGTAGAAGAGACAGGGTTCCCTGGTTTTTGTTGTCATTCTTTTAACCAAGATTCCAAATTTGAATGTTTGCTACTGAGCGTTTCAAAATATCAGCCACAAGTTGGCAAAGAAGATAAGTTATTTTTTTTTCCTAGTCTCTTTTTCCATTGAGATGACAGAATCCACTGGTGGCTAAGTTTTTGGGCAGCCCTAGAATACAGACTGATCTTCCTCTGTAAAGGAACGAATATTCTGGGGCCTTAGCATTCTGGGGGCCAAGCCTCACCAAGATGCTTTGCTGTGATCGAATGCAAGTCTGTCGTTTTGGGGTTAGGGGCTAGGAATTTGAGGATCTAGGAGAGAAGAGAGTAGTAGATTTTTTTTCTTTTGTGGAAAAAATTCCTTATTCATAGGCTTATCTCACAGTTGGGACTTTTTCAAAACAATGCTGATTATATGAAACGAGATTTAAATTTTATGGACTGTAAGATTACAGTTTATAACATGTAAGTTTTGCTGTACTTTTTTATCACTTATCAAGCAGATATGTTTTAGTTTTCTATTTTTGTTGGGGTGTGTGTATGTGTGTTTAAATCATCCATTAATGCGATATCTTGTTAAGGCCAGCCCTGGCTTATGCTGTTGTTGGTGCTGTTGGCTGATTTTGGTAATAAAAGATGATTTAATTCTAAAAAAAAAAAAAAGAATCAGTCAAAAAAACCTAAAGAATAAAATAATAGAAGAAAATGTAAAATATCTCTTTGGAAAAACAAAGTGACCTAGAAAATAGATCACAGAGAGATAATCTAAGAATTATTGGTCTACTGGAAAGCCATGATGAAAAAAAGAGCCTGGACATTATCTTCCAAGAAATCATCAAGGAAAACTTCTCTGAGGTCCTAGAAATAGAGGGCAAAATAAACATTGAAAGAATCCACCAATCATCCCCTGAAAGAGATCCCAAATTGAAAACTCCAAGGAATATTACAGCCAAATTACAGAATCATCAGATCAAGGAGAAAAACCTGTAAACAGGCAGAGGGAAACAATTCAAATATCATGGAATTACAGGCAGGATCACACTGTACCTTGCAGCTTCTACGTTAAAAGACAGGAGGAATGGGAATATGATATTCTGAAAGGCAAAGGTGCTTGGACTATGACCAAGGATCAACTACGTAGCAAAATTGAGCATAATTTTTCAGGCAAGAAGATGAACAATTAATGAAATAAGGGAATTCCAAACATTCTTGATGAAAAGGCCAGAGCTCAATGGGAAATATGATCTTCAAATATAAAACTCAAGAGACATAAAAAGGTAAACAGGGTGGGGGGGGGGAAACTTTGTTATTCAATAAGGGCAAAACTTTTACATCTTCAAGATAAACCCACATAAATCCTCGTCATTCCTATATATTACTAACAAAGCCCAACAGCAAGAGATAGAAAGAGAAATTCCATTTAAAGTTATGGCAGACACTATAAAATATTTGGGAATCTATCTGACAAGACAATCCTAGCACCTATATGAACACAATTACCAAATACTTTTCACACAGATGAAGTCAGACCTAAGTAAGTGGAAAAACATCAGTTGCTCATGGTTAGGCCAAGCTAATATAATAAAAATGACAATTTTACCTAAATTAATTTGCTTATTCAGTGCCATACCAATCCAACTACCAAAAAATTATTTTACAGAGCTGGATAAAATAATAACAGAATTCACCTGGAAGAACAAAATTTCCAGAATATCGAGGAAATTAATGAAAAGAAATGCTAGGGAAGAGGGCCTAGCCATACTAGATAATACACTGTATTATAAAGCAGCAGTCATCAAAATTACTTACTACTGGCTAAGAAATAGAGTGTTGGATCAGTGGAATAGGTTGGGTACACAAGATACAGTAGTCAATGACTATAGCAATCTATTCTTTCATAAACCCAAAGAGTCTAGCTTCTGGGTTAAGAATTCACTATTTCACAAAAACTGGTGGAAAAGTGAAAATAGTATGGGAGAAACCGGGCATAGATGAATATCTTACACCACACACCAAAATAAAGCCAAAATGGGTCCATGATCCAGGTATAAAGGCTGATACTACAAGCAATTTGGGAGAGCAAGGCATAGTTCACCTGTCAGATTTATGGAGAAGGAAAGAATTTATGACCAAACAAGCCACAGAGAGCATTAAAAAATGCAAAATGGATAATTTTGATTATGTCAAATGGAAAAGTTTTTGTACACACAAAGCCAATGCAACTAAGATTAGGAGGGAAGCAGAAAATTGGGAAATAATTTTTACAACCAGTGTCTCTGACAAAAGGCTTTATCTCTAAAATATATAGGGAACTGAGTCAAATTTATAAGAATACAAGTCATTCCCCAATTGACAAATGGTCAAAGGATATGAACAGTCAGTTTTCAGAGGAAGAAATTAACAACATCTACAGTCATATGAAAAAATGCTCTAAATCACTATTGATTAGAGAAATGCAAATCAAAACAACTCTTAGGTACCACATCTTTCCTGTCAGATTGGCCAACATGACAAAACAGGAAAATCATAAATGCTGGAGAGGATGTGAGAAAATTAGAACACTGTTCCATTGTTGATGGAGTTGTGAACTGATCCAGCCATTCTGGAGAGTAATTTGGAACTATGCCCAAAAGGCTATAAAAATGTGTCTACACTTTGACCCAGCAATACCACTTCTAGGGTTCTATCCCAAAGAGATCATAAAAGTTGGAAATAGACCTGTAAGTACAGAAATATTTATAGCAGTTCTTTTTGTAGTAGTAAAGAATAAGAAATCAAAAGGATGCCCATCAACTGGGGAATGGCTAAATAAATTGTGGTATATAAATGTAATAGAATACTATTGTACTATAAGAAATCGGGAACAGACTGACTTCATAATAACTTGGAAAGACTTATGTGATCTGGTGCTGAGTGGGGGGAATGGAACCAGAAGAACATTATACACCATTACAGACACACAGTATCTGTGATGACTAACTTTAATGGCCTTGGCTCTTCTCAGAAATACAAGGTTCAAAGACAGCTCCAAAAGACTCATGATGGAAAAAGCTATCCACATGCAGATAAAGAATTACAGAGTCTGAATGGAGATTGAGGCAAACTATTTGCTTTTTTTGTTTTTTTTTTTCTTTTTTGGTTTTGTTAATTTCTCATGATTCATTCCATTGGTTATAATTCTTCTTTACTACTTGACTATTATGTAAATAAGTTTAATGTGAAGGTATATGTACAACCTATATTGGATCGCATGTGGTCTTTGGGAGGGCAGGGGGGAGGAGAGGGAGAGGGAGAAAATTTGGAACTCAAAACTTGTGGAACTGAGTATTGTAAACCAAAAATAAAAAGTAAATTTAAAAAAAGAAAGAAAAAGCAAAAAAAAAGTTATTCTGACTGTTAAGAAGTTAAATGGAATTAGAGTCCAGGGGATCCCTAAAATTGAGGGAAAAGAATGAGATAGGGGTTTGAGCCACGGGCAAAGATAATAGATACCACTAACCCCCTTAAGGGAGGGAAAATGAAATGCAATACAGCTGGCCTTCAGGTAGTACAAGCCAGTGTAATCACTGTTACAAAGACCTCCTCTTTCTGAAGCAAAGGACGGGTAATGCAGTGGGGCTTCAATGTATATAAAAGGAGAAGGAAAAAGCACTTCTATTTTACCACAAAAATAAAAGTCCAAATTCTCTGCTGAGCAGAGGATAGAGGTGGGTGACAAGAGAAGGTTTGCTACAGTTACTGTGAGGGGAGGGATAAACAATGACCCCTCAGTTAAAATAGGATTACATATATGACCAGCAGGGGGTGCTTTGGTCCATCATAGACTAACACACGTGAAAGCTTGACTATTCCCTTTTCATATGTTCATCGAGGAAACCCACATTACGGGTTTAATTTATCTTATCAAGATTTTGGAAGAGGGCGGAGCCGAGCGACGGAGTGACAGAGGGGACTAGGCGGCGGCGCTACAATGTGAAGCGGAACTGGACAGTGGCAGCTGGGGTCCGGAGGGGAGGCGGCGTGGCCGATGCCAGCATTATCCAGCCACACTGTTTTGGCCGGGAGTTGCTGGCAGGGGCCGCAACAGTAGCGGCGTTGGAGGAACTCTCGGCATCTGGCGCTTCGGCCGCCGGGAGGGTGGGGGGGGGGGGGGGGGGGGGGAGAGACAGAGCAGCAGCCTGAGGAAGCGAGCTGCAGCCGGAGCCAGGGAGCGGAGCGGACCAAGGCGCCGCCGCCTGCTTCTGCTTCTCGCGCTTCCGCGGGCTGGCTCCCCGAGTCGCTGCCTCGGTCCCAGGAGGCGAAGGGAAGTTGGGCGTCCCCGCCCCCATTGCCTCCCCGAGGGCCCAGCACTGGGATATGATTTTGCCCCTGAGGACTGCTTTAGCTGCGTCCCAGAAATTTTGAGAGAGAATTTTTCCTTTGAACACTGCTTTAACTACAACCCAGAAATTCCGGATTTGTAGATGTGCATAATGACCAAGTTTTAATTGAAAGAGAGGCATAGCACAACCTGATACAGCATGGAAATAGTTTTGGCAGAAGGCGGGGATCTTGAACGAAATTTACATGTTGGTGTAATTCGGCTGATAGCTCCAGGTATAGCTGCTGCTGCTGCTACAGGCTCTGTGCTTCTGTTTCAATTAGCTCCAACAGACTCCCATCCTGCACTGAGAGGCCTGGGAATTCGGCCATCAACCTTGGTGACAACAGTGATGATTCGCACCTTCTGACCTCAGCAAAGATGAATCAGCGACAAGGAAAAGAAACTTACTTAACTCCAACCAAAGATTTACTTCAGCCATCACTGAGTTCAGGAAGTGCTCACAGCCGGGATTTTGAAAGAGGAAAGGATGATCTGTGTGAAAATATAAAAGAAACATCACATTCTATGTCAAAAAGCAAGTCTGAATCCAAACTTTATAATGGCTTAGCGAAGAACATGTCATCTTCAAGCAAGCTCACCAAAAAGGAATCTCTTAAGGTACAAAAGAAAAATTACCGAGAAGAGAGCCACAAAAGAATTACTCAGTACAATCACAGACCCTTCAGTTATTGTTATGGTTGATTGACTGAAGATTACACTTAAGAGCTGGACCAAGCTTTGGAGTGTGTTGAAACCTGGAGTGTTGCTGATTTATAAAACCCCCCAAAAATGGTCAGTGGGTGGGAACAGTGCTTCTGAGTGACCATCCGAAAAGGATGACTTTTGTTTCAAACTTTTCCATCCTTTGGAAGATTTTGGAAAGATAAGAAAGTATGCATATATGAGTTGGCAGGTACTGAAGGTCACTTGATCAACTTTTGACTATAACCATCTACTAGGACTTGTTTCATCCTTAAAGGCTTTGGGGATTGCTTAGGGCTTAAGTGACCTTACAACAAACTTTGTGTAAATGTATCCAACACAGAACCCATATATACTCCAGTCTATGAAGAATCAGTGGCCCTTCTCCTTGCCAAGGGCAGCGTTTCTATTCATGTTCTTCATTGCTTTCCCTCTGATCTCTTCTGGGAGCTGGCCTCTCCAATCATCCCCTCTTTCTCTCTTGGTCATTTTCTTTCCATCTCCTGGCTTCTTCCCTATCACCTACAAAAAATGCCCATGTCACTCAAACTCTGAGTAACCTTCTCTTGACCATGCTATCCTCTTAAGCTATCGTCTTTTATTTCTTCTCCCTTTCACAGCAAAACACCAACAAAGGGCCATGTATAGTAGCTGCTGCCATGTTTTTGGTTCTCAAACTTTTTTAACTTGGCTTCTTACCTTCTTACCTTGAGTTTCTTTGCTTTTTTATGAATGTATATTTATTCAGAACATATAGCAAGAATTGAAATATAACGACATCTTTTTAACCTGAACAAACTCCCCTCTCTAAAACTTTCCCTGCAGAAAATGAGCTCAGACTTAAAGTGGTTGCTACAAAACATTCATCCTACCAAGTTCACAGCCAGGATAGAGATTGCTCCCCTGCTTGTAGGGCACAGTGTCTTGGCAGCCAGAACAATTCACTGTTGAACAGCTCCTCACATTGCTACAAAGCATTCACCCCACCAAGTTCAACCAAAAATCAATCAAGAAATATTTATTAAGTGCCTACTTAATAAGCCAGGCACTATGCTAAGCACTAGGGATACAAAAGAGGCAAAAAAAAAAACTTTCTCTACCCTAAAGCAGCTTGCAATCTATTGAGGAAGACAACAAGCAAGCATATCTGTACAAAGCTAGCTATACATGGAATAAATAGCAAATAATTAACAGAGGGAAGGAACTGGAACTAACAGGGGTTGGGGAAAGCTTCCTGTAGAAGAAGGGATTTTATTTGACACTTAAAGAAAACCATGGAGGTTAGTAGTTAGATTTAAGAAGGGAGAGCATTTTAGGCATGAAGGAAAGCCAGAATAAATGCCAGGAGCCAAGACATGGAGTGTTTTGTTCATGCAACAGCCAGAAGGCCAATAATGAGTAGAAGAGCAACATGATCAGATCTGTGTTTTAAGAAAATCACATTAGTGGCTGAATGGAGGATGGAATGGAGTGGGAAGAGACTTGAGGCAGGCACACTCACCAGCAGACTATAACAATGATCAAGGTGTGAGGCAATAAGTGCCAACACCAGAGTGGTGGCAGTGTCAGAGGAGAGAAGAGGGCATATTCGAGATGTTGAAAAGGTGAAATCAACAGGCCTTGGAAACAACTTGAATGTATAGAAAGAGAATGAGGAATTCAGGATGACTCCTAGCTTGTGAGCTTGAGGGATTGGGAGGCTGATGTTGCCTGCTACAATAACAGGGAATATAGGAAGTGGGGGAAGGTTTAGAGGGAAAGATAATAAATTCAATTTTGGACATGTTGACTTTAAGATACCTACTAGACATCCAGTTTGAAATGCCTGGAAGGCAGTTGGAGACTTGAGATTGGAGGTCAGTAGAGAAAATGGGGCAAGAAAGGTAAATTTGGGAATCATCAGCATAGAGATCGTAGTTAAATTCACGGGAGCTAATGAGATCAGCAAGTGAAATTGTATTAAGGGAGAAGATAAGAGGGCCCAGGACAGAACGCTGATGGGCCCCTCTGGTTAGAGGGCATGATCTGGAGGAGGATCCAGCAAAGGAGACTGAGAAGGAGCAGTCAGATGAGCAGGAGAACCAGAAGAGAGCAGTGTTCTGGCTGAGTAAAGGCAGTGACTTGCCTGAGCTCTTCCTTAAACCCTCCAAATACCTTTAGAAAATGACTCTAAACAAATTCTAGATGAGCATAACCCATAAAAAGATGGAGTGAAACTAATTTCCAGTCTGAGACAACTGGAAGGTCAGTAGGAAAGGTCTGTTGCACCAGGGTGAGAAAGAAGCCCAGTGAAGAGCAGGCCACGCCAGCCCAGACCGGGCCCTAGCAAACCTGGA
Organism: Phalanger gymnotis; assembly: GCA_028646595.1. Classification (NCBI taxonomy): domain Eukaryota; kingdom Metazoa; phylum Chordata; class Mammalia; order Diprotodontia; family Phalangeridae; genus Phalanger; species Phalanger gymnotis. Next base: position 240 of record JAQQSZ010000489.1, on the reverse strand, counting down.
GCAGGCTTCGAGGTGACTGAATTACTGGCAGCAGGGGTGGTTTCCAGACCTCTCAGCCCACAGATGCCAAAGCAACTTAGAAAGTCAGCAGGAGACAATTTTACCTAAATTAATCTATCTATTCAGTGCCATACCAATTGAACTACCAAAAAATTATTTTACGGAGCTGGATAGAATAATAACAAAATTCATCTGGAAGAACAAGAGGTCTAGAATATCTAGGGTGTTAATGAAAAGAAA
>JAQQSZ010000488.1:2813-17346 GCA_028646595.1 Phalanger gymnotis | reverse complement strand
AGTTACTCTAGACACTATAAAATATTTGGGAGTCTATCTGCCAAGACAAACCCAGGGCCTATATGAACATAATTATGAAACACTTTTCACACAAATAAAGTCAGATCAGTTGCTCATGGTTAGGCTGAGCTAATATAATAAAAATGACAATTTTACCTAAATTAATCTATCTATTCAGTGCCATAACAATTGAACTACCAAAATATTATTTTACAGAGCTAGATAAAATAATAACAAATTCATCTGGAAGAACAAGATATGCTAGAATATCTAGCATATTAATGAAAAGAAAAGCTAGAGAAGGTGGCCTAGCCATACCAGATATTAAACTGTACTATAAAGCAGCAGTCATCAAAAGTACCTAGTACTGGCTAAGAAACAGAGTTGTGGATCAGTGGAATAGGATAGGTACACAAGATGGAGGAGTCAACGACTATAGCAATCTACTGTTTGATAAACCCAAAGAGGCCAGCTTCTGGGCTAAGAATTCACTATTTCACAAAAACTGTTGGGAAAATTGGAAAATGGTAGGGCAGAAACTGGGCATAGACCAATATCTTACACCATATACTAAAATAAGGTCAAAATGGGTTCATGATTTAGGAATAAAGGCTGATACTATAAGCAATTTGGGAGAGCAAGGAATAATTTACCTATCAGATTTATGGAAAAGAAAAGAATTCATGACCCAACAAGTGATAGAGAGCATTACAAAATGTGAAATGGATAATTTTGATTATGTTAAATTGAAATGTTTTTGTACAAAAAAAAGCCAATGCAACAAAGATTAAGAGGGAAACAGAAAATTGGGAGAAAATCTTTACAACTAATGTGGCTGATAAAGGCCTCATTTCTAAAATATACAAGGAACTGAACCAAATTATATAGGAATACAAGTCATTCCACAATTGAGAAACAGTCAAAGAATATGAGAAACAGGCAGTTTTCAGAGGAAGAAATTAAAGGTATCTATAGGCATATGAAAAAATGCTCAAAATCACTACTGATTAGAGAAATGCAAATCAAAACAACTCTTAGATACCACATCTCTCCTGTCAGATTTGCTATAATAAGAAAACAGGAAAATGATAAATGCTGTAGAGGATGTAGGAAAATTGGAACACTGTTACGTTGCTGGTGGTGTTGTGAACTGATCCAGCCATTTTGGAGAGCAATTTGGAACTATGCCCAAAGGGCTATAAAAATGTTCATACCCTTTGACCCAGCAATACCACTCCTAGGGTTGTATCCCAAAGAGATCACACAAGTGGGAAAAGGACCCATATGTACAAAAATATTTATAGCGGTTCTTTTTGTGGTAGCTAAGAATTGGAAATCAAAGGGATGCCCATCAATTGGGGAATGGCTGAACAAGCTGTGGTATATGAAGGTAATGGAATACTATTGTGCTATAAGAAATGGGGGTGATAAGGACTTCATTACAACCTGGAAAAACCTACACGACATAATGCTGAGTGAGCAGAGCAGAGCCATTATACACTAGAATAGATATATGGATTCTGTGAGGACCAACCCTGACTGACTTTGCTCTTCTCGGCAACACAAGGTGCAAGGACCAAAGGACTCATGTTGGAGAATGCTATCTACATCCAGAGAAAGAACTATGAAGTCTGAACGCAGATTGAGGCATACTTCATGCTTGCCTCCCCCTCCCTTTTCTTTTTCTCTCTTTTTTTTTTGGTTCTGTTTCTTCTTTCTCATGATTCATTCCATTGGTCATAATTCTTCTCCTTAACTTCACTAGTGTGTAAATTGATTCAATGCGAAGTTATACGTGGAAGTAATATGGGATTCCATGCCATCTTGGGGAGGGTAGTGGAGAAGGGAGGGAAGAAAATCTGGTACTCAAAATTGTAAACTAAAAATAAATAATAAAAAAAGAAGTGGGAAAAAGAAGAATAAAAAAAGAAATGAGGATCAGACAGACTTCGTTAATACCTGGAATGACTTATATGAACTGATAAACTGATGCTGAATGAGAGGAGCAGAACCAAGAGATCATTATACATGATTACAGACACACAGTATCTGTAAGGACTAACCTTGATAGACTTGACTCCTCTTAGCAATGCAAGGTTCAAAGACAGCTCCAAAAGACTCATGATGGAAAAAGCTAAGCACATCTAGAGAAAGAATTATGGAGTCTGAAAGCAGATTGAGGCAAACTTTTTGCTCTCTATTTTTTTCTTTTTTTTAAATTTTGTTTCTTCTTTTTCATGATTCATTCCATTGGTTATAATTCTTCATTACATCTGGAATATTATGTAAATAAGTTCAACGCAAAGGTATATGTAGAAACGACATTGGATTACATGCCATTTTGAGGGATTGGGGGAGGAGTAGGAGGGAGAGAAAATTTGGAACTCAAAACTTGTGGAACTGAATGTTGTAAACTAAAAATAAAAAAAAATAAATTTTAAAAAAGCTAAAAAAATATGTTCTACATTGATTATCAACAAGCATTAATTAAGGCAACTAGGTGGCACAGTGAAAAGAGTACTGGGCTTGGAATTTATCTCAGTGCGTTCGAATTTGGCCTCAGACATTTAACAGCTGTGTGACCCTGGGCTAGTCACTTAGCATCATTTGCCTCAGTTCCTCATCTGTAAAATGAGCTGCAGAATGAAATGATAAATCACTGTAGTGTCTTTGCCTAGAAAACCCCAAATGTATCATGAAGAGTCAGATAGGATTGTAAAATTACTAAACAACAAAAAACACTAATTAGCTTTCATAAATGGTATTTCCATAGTTTCTAGTGGCATGTCATCTGGTCAATGTGAGATTGAGGCAGGAGAGAAACCCACTTCCTTCAGTCTATCCCCAAGGCTAATTCCCTCTAAGCAGTCTTTTGCCACTGAACTGATTTACCAATTGATATGCTTCTAGAATCTGTATTTGAAACTCATTTTTTGTGTGATACATAGGTCCAAAAGTACGTCTGACTCTTTCAACCAATCACAAGAAATTTCCTGCATGGTAGCATTTGCTTTCATCCAGTGACCCCATAATTCTTTCAAATTGATTGAAGACTTGTTCATATCTACTTGTTTTATTTTTTTATTAATTAGATTTTTTAGTTTTAGTTTATAACACTTAGTTTTACACATTCTTGAGTTTCAAATTTTCGTTCCTCCCCTCCCTGCCAAGATGGCATGCAGTCTGATATGGATTCTATATAAACCTTCGCATTAAACTTATTTACACAATAGTCAAGGTGCAAAGAAGAATTATGACCAATGGAATGAATTATGGGAAAGGAGAAAAGAAACCAAAAAAAGAGGAGAAAAAAGAGAGTAAATAGTTTGCCTCAATCTGCATTCAGACTCCATGGTTCTTTCTCTGGATGTAGCTAGCTTTTTCTATCATGAGTCCTTTGGAGCTTTCTTTGAGCCTTAAATTGCTGAGGAGAGCCAAGTCTATCAAAGTTAGTCATCACAGAATATGTCTGTGTTGTATATAATGTTCTCCTGGCTCTGCTCCTCTCACTCAGCATCAGATCATGTAGGTCTTTCCAGGTTATTATGAAGTCTGTATCTTCCCCATTTCTTTTTTTTTTTTTTCAGAGGGAGTCAGTTTATTGGGAGGCAGGGGAGTAGATCAGGGTGTCAGCTCTGGGCGGCAGCAGAAGGTAACTTCACGTAACTCTTCATAGGGGGTAGGGGCTTGATCTTTCGGCCAGCCCAACCTCCCTTGCGTTGCCAGAGTCCACTGTTGAGTCTTTTGCCCAACCAGCGGTTTCGCCCAGCCTTTCCAATGACACGCTTATTGTGATCCACATTCGACACCCGGCCCACTGTGGCCATACATGTCTCTAGCACCTGCATTTGCCTCTTAGAGGGTAACTGAACAATGGCCGTCCCATTGACCTTCCGCAAAAGCACACCACGGGTTCCTGCAGCTCGAATATACTGGGCACCCCGGCCTGGCTCACTTTCCAGATTGTTGATCAGAGTCCCAATGGGCAGGGCTCCCAGAGGATGTGCATCCCCCTCCCGGGCAGCAACTGCCATGCGGCCGATGTGGTCAGAATTGAGGAGTGTGTCTGCCACCTGCATGTTTTCAGTGGCAATGATCCAACGTCTCCTATTGCCCCCAGCAACAAGGGCAATGTCTGCAGACCTACAGGGATCATAGCAGACACTAATGACCTTCTCCTCAAAAGGCCCTGGCTTGGCCTCATGCTCAGGTCGAAACCGAAGAAAGTCAATCATCCGGTAAGACTGTTTGTGGCCTCCACCAATACCATGCACTCTGATTCGACCTGTGTGGTCCCGGCGCCCTGACTTCCTCATCTTCACTGGTGTAATGGTATATTTGGTACGACTCTTTCAGGAAGCAATTTTTGCATTAAGGACCCCAGAGGTCAGGAAAGATTGGCAGGCAATTAGCACCCTGGGTGAGGAAGGCTGGAGGAAGACGTTGCTCGTTACCTGGGCGGCAGAGTGCGGTCCGGTGGCAAGGCTGAGGGAGCCCAAGGCTCGGGACAGCGCTTGGAGGGCCATAGCGGGGACCGTTCTACGCGGCGTCTCCCGCTTCTCCCCGGCGCCTTCTTCTTCCCCATTTCTTAAAGCACAATAGTATTCCGTTACGTTCATATACCACAACTTGTTCAGACATTCCCCAATTGATAGGCATCCCTTTGATTTCCAATTCTTTGCCACCACAAAAAGAGCAGCTATAAACATTTTTGTACATTCAGATCCCTTTCCCACTTCTGTGATCTCTTCGGGATATAGCCATAGGAGTGGTATTGCTGGGTCAGACGGTATGCACATCTTTATAGACCTTTGGGCATAGTTCCAAATTGATCTCCAGAATGGCTGGATCTGTTCACAACTCCACCAACAATGTATTGATGTTCCAATTTTCCCACATCCTCTGCAGCATTTATCATTTTCCTGTTTTGTCATGTTAGCCAATCTGATAGGTGTGATGTGGTACCTAACAGATGTTTTGATCTGCATTTCTTTAATCTTTAAAGTGATTTAGAGCATTTTTTCATATGCCTATAGATATCTTTAATTTCTTCCTCTGAAAACTCCCTTATTTTATTATTGATTCATTGATTGATTTGATGGAGATATCTGAGATTTCTGTGATTCCATTAATTGAGGAAATGGTGGGGAATATGTCAATATCTATATAAATTTACATATCAGTATTCACTTATTGATAAGATGTAAATTGTCACTAAATTAAGATGTAGAGTATCACTAAACATATACCGTAAGGTAGCATATTTTCTATTGTTCCTCAATTTTAAATGTAATTTAAATTAACTATTCCCTTTTTTATGGCTCATTATTTTAGATTTTTATAAGCGAATGGGTTTTGCAGGATGACTATATATATGTATATATATAGATATATTCCTATACCTTTAACTTATATATGCACACTATGCTTGTATTAATTAACCTTCTCAAAATTTATCTCTGAAATATATTTGCTTATAATTTTTTAAATGAAAAAGAAAATTAGAGTTGCAAAATGTCAGAAAAATTCATTTTAAATTACTTTTGACATTGAGGAATATCTGGAAAAAGCATTATCTTATGGTTTATATTTAGCCACATTCTACATCCTTAACAGTAGAACATTAAAATTTACTGAGTAAATATAAAATCAAAGGCTCTCTAAAATGATATTTGTCTTATGGGATCAAAAGAATAGTGAATGCTCTCTCTCCTCCTCTCCCCCCTGCTCTCTCTCTCCCTCTCTCTCCCCCTCTCTCTCTCCCTCTCTCTTCCCCTCTCTCTCCCCGTCTCTCCCCGCTCCCTCTCTCACTCCCTCTCTCCCTCTCCCTCTCCCTCCCCCCCTCTCTGTGATTAGGCAGCTGGGTAGAATATTGAATACATAGAGGAGAGAACAATGATAGGGAAACCAATCAAAAGCTCTTCTAACAAGTCAAATGAAAAATTAGGAGAACCTGAACTACTGTAGCAGCTAGGTGAGTTGTTAGGAGAAAAATGTTATGGAGATGGAGTCCACAGGATCTGCTAACTAATCTTATATGGTGTAAGAAAGAGTGAAGCATTGAGGATGACATTAGAACTTTGGAAATGGTAGCTAGGAAGATGGTGGTATTTTCAATAGAAATGGTGAAGTTAGGAGTTTTGGTGAAAAGGGGATGAGGCATGTTAAGTTTGAGGCATGTGTAGTGTGTATATACATATATATGTTTGTGTGTGTATACACTACACATGTCTTAAACTACATATTATGTATGTGTGTATGTGTATGAATATATGTACATGAATTTAACAAATATTGATAATTGAATCCCTAGGGTTCATGATCACTAAGAAAGGAGATGTAGAGAGAGGTAAGTAGAGGGTTCAAGACAGAGCATAGAATATAATTTACTATTATATTATGTCATGTCATATCATGTCATATTATATTATACTATATTATATTGCATCATATTACATTATTACAATTTATAATTAAAAGAGCCTGATGAGAGACTAGAAATGTTATCAGAAAAAATATAAGTGATCAGTGTTACCAAAGCTCAAAAGAGGGGATTCAGGAGAGGAGGGTCAACAGTAGCAGATGCTGCTGAGAGTTCAAGAAAGATGAACACTGAGGGAAAAAAAAGCCACTTATTAGTTAAGAAACTATTGGTCACATGGGAGAGAGAAGTTTCAGGTGAGCAATGTGGCCTGAGGTTCGACTTCAAGAAGTAAAGAATTTAGTTAGAAGAGAGGGAGTAAAGGCAAGAATTGTAACTCATTCCTAGGAATTTGGTTGTTAAAGGGAGAATATATTTACAATGATGGCTTGAGGGGATTGTAGTATCAAATGAAGTTTATTTTGTAGTCTTCCTGTTTGTAGGTTTTTTGTTTTTGTTTTTTTGGATGGTGGAGACTTGTGTATTTTTATAGGTAATAAGCAACGGGCAGTAGATATGGAAAGACTGAAGATAACAGAGAGTGAGGGCTAATTATGAGATGTTTGAAAGGTATGATATCAAGAAGATAAATAAAAGCTGACCTTTGCAAAAGGAAGAGCCACCTCTTGCTCAAAGCCTTGAGCTAAGGAGAAGAAAATGGGAGATGATGTTCTGAAAGATAACATACAGTCCAAGAAAGAGCTTGTGACAAATGGACTCCAGTAGAGTTCCCTTAATGCACCTTACTTTTCAGAGAAGGATTGAGCAGAAAGTCCCTGGTGCTGTGCTAAACATGAGGTTGGTGTTGTTGCTTGTTCTTTATTCTTGAAGAAGACCATGACATCGGGAAGGTGTTGTTATGACCTGCAAGTGAATAGGATTTAAGTGAGGCAAAGCTCAACAAAGTCACCAGCCTTGCTCTCTCCTCTGGAGCCATCTGGGTCCAGTGGCGAAATATAGATCAGGATGACTGGAGATGTCCGTAGGTGCAGTCAGAGACCTTGGTCTTTTTAAGCTAAGGTCTTTCCCAGGTCTCAGTTTGTCTGAAGCAAAGCCTATTCAGTGATTAAGACTAGGTTGTGGTTGTATTTCTGTGGTGTGTCCTTCATTCTTGGAGAGGACCATGACATCAAGGAGATGATTACATGACTCAAAATTGAATTTGATTTGAGTGAGGGGGGAGCTGTGCAAGTTCACCAGCCTCACTTTGTCCTCCCGAGCCATCTGGAGATGGCCCGGGACACTGTGGGAGATCTTGGCCTTTTCAAGCTAAGATCTTATCAAGTTCTCACTTTGAGTAATGAGACAAACATTTACCTAGGAAAAAAATAATCAGTCTGGGAGGAGAAGACCTTTAGGGCTTCTGGCCAAAACAGAAGCAATAGCTATTTACATTTCACTCTGTGTCTTCAGAGGCCAAACAATGACCAAATGAGTCTTGGGCTGGGAGCTGTTGTTGATCAATAAGAGCCATAGTGATTTGGATTTAAGGCTGGTTGCACAATGGTCCTGCAGTCCACTTGCGACCCACCAAAGGATTTCTAGCAGGGGACCAGTGAAAAATGTGGGATTGACATTGCTTCTGCTCTCCTGTTTGTCATGTGACCCACAGCAACCAACCATCTTCAGTCTGTTTCTAGTCTAACCTATCTACCACAGGAAGAAGTCTACAAGTTGGGCAGGTCTGGTTTAAGGCATGGTTCTTAAAAAAAGAAATCTGGCCTGTAAATCTCAAGATATCTTGTGAGGTTTCAGTGGTTAAAGTTTACATTCCTTTGGGCAGAGCATCTGCAAGTCAAGGCATGATTCTCTATGTGGACAGAGAGAGAGGAGAGAGGAAGAGAGAGGAGGGGGAGGAGGGAGAGAGGGAGAGAAGGAAGGAAGGAATGAAGGAAGGAAGGGAGGGAAGAAGAAAGGGAGGAAGGGAGGGGAGTTGGGCAATTGGGTGCCCAGTGAGGCAGCTACTACTACTCACGGATTGTTAATTATTGCTTGCCCTTTATTCTCCAAGAGGACCATGACAGCTAGAAGGTAATGTCATGACTTTAAACGTGAGGAATAAAAAAACAAAAGATGAAACAATCTCTGACCTCCAGGAGCTCACATTCTATTCTTGGGAAACAACATGTATGTAGGGTAATTTACTTTTGTAAAGATAATTTTAGATATTTTTTCTGTACATACATACCAAACTTTGCTTCCCAAGAACATAATGCTTTAAATATTACAAGTAAATTCATGGAGGAAGTGCTATGGAAGACTTGAAGAGATAACAGAAGATATGGGACAGATGCTATGAGGACTACAATAGATTCTTATGGGAATTGAGGAGGTTAGACTAGATAATTTCTGTTGAGGTTTTTTTTTTTTCGTTTCTAACATGGGAATAATACCTAAATTACCAACCTCATGGACTTGTTAAGAGCTTCAGGGAAGATATTATATGCAAAGCATTTGATTAAACTATGAAGTAGAGAATTATTATTATCATGAAGTTACTTTCTGAATGGCTAGGGGAACAGTGGATAGAGTGCTGCGCCTGGAGTCGGGAAGATTCAAATCTGGCTTCAGACACTTAGTACCTGTGTAAAACTGGGCAAGCCTCTTCTTTCTATTGGCCTCAATTTCCTCATCTGTTGGCTGTAAAACTGCACTGAGCTTTCCTTGAGTATGTAGTCATCCTTTTGAGGTGAAAAACAAGTGCCCAACTCCCACCCTTTCCCTTCCTCCACCTCCTTCCAGTAGAGTTCCCTTAATGCATCTTATCTTTTCATCTACCTCTCAGAGGTAAGAGTCAATCAAGTAACACCTTTAGACCCAGTAACAAATGCCCATCATTCTTTGGTCTACTTAAGTCAACAACATGCACACACAAGCACACACCAACACTTAGCTGGGTTCGTGGCCATGGTGACCACAGGCCTATGGTTTAATGTAAAGATTGCATTTCACCTCCTGCCTTGTTCCTGATTCAGTAGCGGTTAAAATGAAGCCATCAATTCTCTTAGCTACAGAAGAACTCACTCTAGGGATCGGAACTCTCCTCGTCTGGATCTGAATCTCATCTAATATTCTCCTATCCATACCAAACTTTGCTTCCTGCTGACACAATGTTTTGAAAATTGCAAGCAGCCAAAGCAAGGCACGGTTTTTAAACATAGATCAAGCGTCTTTCAGCTTTCCATCATTCCAACAGGGTATGCCCTTAAGAATCATGTGATAAATGTAAAGGCATATGTTATGAAAAGGAGTTTACAAGGTTCTCTTAGCAAGAGCAGCCTAAACACTTATCTATTGTAAAACATGTCACTGCAGAGTCTGCAGATAGCACATCTCTGCAGAAAGAGGAAGGGTAAATTACAATCTAAAGCCAGAAAAATATCACCAGAGGGAAAGCTTCTTCTATTATTATCATCATCATTATTATTATTGCCACTATTATTATGCACTGAGAGAGCACCATGAGTGCACACAATGTTTACAAACAGAAAAAAAAATTAAGGTCTATACCTTCAGGAATTTACAATAAAAGTCTTACAAATTAGAAGTACTGTGTAGCAGAGAATAAACAAGAACTATCTCAGAGGATTTAACACAAGTGGAGAATGATTTTAGAATCTGGCACATTCATCTTTGTTGAAGGTGACCTGGGAAGATTATAACTGAGTCTTGCTAAGTATTTAATTGATTGTTCAAGTAGGAATCAAAATTTTATCCCGACCAGATATACTGAGTGACTGGAATGACAACATAAAGACAGCGGGGTCATTTTCACCTCTGATTATTGAAAAATTTACTAGAATCCCCTAGTATCTCTAGGGGATTAAGATTATAAACATCACTTGTCTGTTTTTCTCCCCTTCCAGACTCAAGAACTAGTGGTCTATATTCTAGATCTCCTTGAATTAGTTTCTATTTCAGATAACCCCGGGTGAGTTTACACACACACACGCACACATACACATATTTTTCATACTGCTGATGTTTTGGATCTCCTGATAATATTGGGATAGAGAATAATGGAACTATTTGGAGAGTTCAATTAATTTCAATTAAATAAGCATTGATTAAGTGCCAACTATGTGCCAAGTGAGAGGCAGCTTATAACAGCAAATAGAGTTGACCTTGGCTTCAGGAAGACCTGCTTTAAGCTGGGCCTCTGATGTCTACAATGTGATCATAGACAAATTACGACATTTCTCAGTGCACTGAGATAAGTCTACAAATTGGGGAACAGGTTACATTCTTCACTGCTATAGAGAATTTCCTTATGTAGAGTTCCTTACACCAATGACATCATAGGTAAGGTTTAAAAACAAAAACAAAACATGTGCCAGATACTAAATTATGCAGTAGAGATACAAAATTAGAAATGAAACCATTCTTGTCCTCAAGGGACTTATATTTTACAGCAGCAGGAGTTTAGAGATTTAAGAGGGTGAAGTTCTCCCCTAGGGCATTATTTTTTTCAGTAGCCCATATCCAGAATTCTACAACCCTGGTTTACCTGTCCCATGTCCTTAGAGTTAGCACTTCATTTGAATTATGTCATGGTCAAAATATATCTTACCCTTTCACCTTCTGCATGCACTTCTTGATACTGAAACATGTCTCTCTAAGGGTCCCAATGTCTTTGATAACAATTCATTCACCCTATAGGAAAGAAACAAGTAAGCTAATCCTTGCAAAGTGATAAATGATTTAACATAGTAACCCCCCACATTAATATGTAATATTGACATTTTAATATAGGATTCTTAAAGATTAAAAACAGCCTTAGAGACCCAAAGGAATGAATCTCTAAAGGTAGGATTTCAGACAGTTCAGAAAGTAGCTTGTTGAATACTTGGCATAAGGTGAGATGTGCCAGGATGTTTTCTGTCCGAGATATTTCTCCTACTCACCTATCAGAGTCTCTAAGCTACATATTAAAAAAAAAAATCAGTACTCAGTGACTTTGGTGGGAAGGCCACTAACAACTTGGCAGAAAAAAAGAAAGACCTCATGTCAAAAGTAATGCTTCAAATAATTCTTGTATGAGACTAGGGTTTCAATGGGGCAGAAGTGAGAAAGGAGTACATTCCGGACCTGGGTGACAGCCAATGAAAAGGCATAGTGAGTGGAAATGGAGTTCTGAGTATGAGAAATTGTAAAGACAATTAAACTGAATGAGAAGGAACATGACCCAGAATAATGTGTAAAAAAGCTGGAAAGGGAAGTTGGGGCTAATTTGTGAAGGGCTTTAAGTTCCAAACATATGAGTTTATGTTTCATCTTTGAGGTGAAAGTAAAGCACTGTTATTTATTGAAAAAGGTAGTGCCATGACTAGACCTGTGTTTTAGGAAACGTGAACCCAGCAGCTGAGTGGAGGATGGATTGGACAGCCATTAAATCCCTGTCATTGGTTCTGGTTTGTCTACCCCCTAGAGACACACGAAGTAAGGCCAGTCCTATTTCTACACCAAAGCCCTTCAGATATGTTGTTAGACTCAGGTCCCTAATGGGTCTTTATTTCACATTAAAGATCCCCAGCTGATTCAACCATTCCTCAGAGATCTAGCTTCCAATATCTTCATCATTTTGGTTTCCTTTTCCTTGACATGTTCCACTCTGTGAAGGGCCATCTAAAAAATGTGACAACCATCTAGCTCTGCTTTCCTAATGCATTCTTATGGGCCATAAGACTGAGTGCACTGGGGGCAGCTAGGTGGCACAATGAGTAGAGCACCGGCCCTGGAGTCAGGAGGACCTGAGTTCAAATCTGGCCTTAGACACTTGACACACCTATTAGCTGTGTGACCTTGAGCAAGTCACTTAATCCCAACTGCCCTGCCTTCCCCCCTCGAAAATTTTTTTAGAAGACTTAATTTATTTATTCGTGGGGTTTATTTTTGATAGAATTCAGTGATTATTATTTTTTGCATGTACAAACAAATTCTAGGGCCTTAGGTAAAGGTAATGGATATGATCATAGGCTTAGAAGTGAAAATGATTTTAGACATCACATATTCTACCCACTTTAATTTTACACATAAGGTAAACTGAGAGGTTAAATGACTTGGACAGGGATACACATCCAGTGGATATCAGAGTCAGGACTCGAACTTATATCTCCCCAACTCTGAGGCACAGAGAAACGGACTCTTGACTATGGTCACATAGAGATTAAAATATAGAACAAGGATTTGAACTCAGGTTCTCTCAAATCCAAATGAAATGTTATTATTACGGGACTATAATTCCTTCCCTTCTGCCTAGAAGAAGCTAGGTAATGCAATGAATAGAGTACTGGACTTGAAGTCCAGAGAATGGAGTTCAAATGTGACCTCAGATACTCACTAGCTGTGTGACCCTGACCAAGTCACTCAACATCTGTCTGCCTAAGTTTTTTCAACTGCAAAATGGGCATGATAGTAGCACCAATGTTCCAGAGTTGTTGTGAGAATTAAATAAGATAATACTTGTAAAGCACTTAGCCTGGTATCTTGTTAATTGTTTAGTTGTTTCCATTGCCATTTTGGTATTTTCTAGGCAAAGACACCAGACTGGTTTTTCATTTCCTTCTCCAGATCATTTTACAGATGAGGAAACTTTGAGTTGGTAAAGTATCAGTGCCCCAACTGGACATGTCCCCAAATATAAAAAAAAAATATTTGTGGTAGGTGAGGCGCCCTGGCAGTTACCTTTGCATGCTTTATTAAGAACAATAACTTTTCATTTTAATATTTTTTGCAATATTCATCATGATTATTAGAAATGATAGTTGATTTCATATAGAACTTTACAGTTTACAAAGCACTTTGCATATATTGTCTTGTTTGAAAGTTACTCCAGTACTATGAGTTAGGTTAGGTCAGGGACTTCTTCCCAGGTAAGGAAACTCCTGCCAATCCAGGTTGTCATCTTCCCTCAACTTGACTAGAACAGTGAGAGATTAAGTGACTTGCCTAGGGAAGATTACCCTGTCTGTATCAGAAGCAGGACTTGAACCCGTATCTTCATAGCTCTTTATCTGGCTACACCACATTGCCTCTCATGAGGTAGGTGGTGCAAATATACTCTTCCTTATTTTTCTCATATGGATACTCAAGCAAGAGAAGTAAAGGGAATTGACAAGGGTCACTAAGCTAGTAGACAGTAGAACCTGTACCCAGATCCAAGTCTTATAATTCTTTCTATGGTTCAATTAAATGTAATTAATCAAATATTGGTTAATCACTTATGATGTGCTCGAAGTACTGTGAGGCAGCTAAGTGTTACAGTGGGTAGAGTGCTGGACCTAGTGTGAGGAACAGCTGAGTTCAAATCCTGCCTTAGACACTAACTAGCTTTGTTACCCGAGGGAAGTCACTTAACCTCTGGCTTCCTCAGTTTCCTCAACTGTAAAATGGGGTAATACTAATATCTACTTCTCAGCATTGCTGTGAGGATCAAATGAGAGACTATCTGTACAGATGTGCTTAGCACATAGTAGGCATTTGATAATATTTGTTTCTTTATTTCCCCTCTTAAATAGAGATATGAATATGAAAATGAAGTAATTCTTGTCCTCAGGAAGCTTACATTCCACTGAGAGTCCACGTATTCAAATAAATAAGTACCAAGTAATTTCATGAGAAAAAATATGTTAACTACTAATAAATAATAACCTTAGTCATCTTTTTAATAACCCACAGCTGATACAATTTATCTCCTCACGTTTTAGGTCCATGTTCCCAAAGACACATACTGGATGTAATTTTGAGCTATTCATTATACTTGCCATTTCAGTAATCTTCAGGGTGATGGATAGTGGTGCCTGTGCACTTGGGTTGGAAGAGCAAGGCTGCCTTAAGCACAATTAACTAGGAAAAAGAAATATAAAACAAATTTGAATTCAGAATTTTTGCATCAAAATAGAATTATATTAATGAAGCTGAATACTAGAATTTCTAATTCTTGTGTTTTAATTGGACATATTTTAAATTAAGATTTTTTTCTTTTTTTTAATTTTAATTTATTTTTAGCAAGTTTGGTTTTCAGCATTGATTTTCACAGGCGTTTGAATTACAAATTTTCTCCCCATTTCCCCCCCCCCCCTCCAAGATGGCGTACACTCTGGTTGCCCTGTT
>JAQQSZ010000487.1:335-17356 GCA_028646595.1 Phalanger gymnotis | reverse complement strand
CTGATCTGCCACTTAATTCCTCCCACCAGGTGGGCCTGGGGCCAGAAGCAACTGCAGCTGAATTTCTAAAGCCACCCCGCCTCCGTTGCCTCAGGGGTGGTAGTCGAACCGCAAACTCTGATCCCGTCCCGCCGCTTTCCCCACTAACCTTTTGCTGTTTGTGGGTTGTGAGGTCTGGTACATGCCACAGCTCAGTGATTCTGTGTGCTAGGACACTCTCCGCTCCACTCCAGGTCTCGTCGGTCCGCGGTCTGCTGCGCCGCGCCGCGCCGCCTTGCGCGCTGGGCTCTGCTTGGCTCAGCTCCGCTCCCCTCGGCTGGGGGCTGGGAGTTCTGTTCGGGACAGACCTTACCCCGAGACCGTCCAGGCTGACCTGGGCTGGAGCCCTGCTTCCCTCTGCCCCTTTGTGGGTTCTGCAGTTCTAAAATTGGTTCAGAGCCATTTTTTCATAGGTTTTTGGAGGGACTTGGTGGGGAGCTCACGCCAGTTACTGCTTTCCAGTCGCCATCTTGGCTCCGCCCCCCCTCTTGTACTTTCTTGTAGGCTAAGATAGATTTCTATGCCCAATTGAGTGTGTATGTTATTCCCTCCTGAGTCAATTCTGATGAGAGTAAGGTTCATTCACTCCCTCTTCCCCTCCACTGTAAAAGCTTTTCCTTCTCTCATTTATATGAGATAATTTGTCCCATTCTACCTCTCCCTTTTCCTTTCTCCCAGTACATTCCTCTCTCATCCTGAGAAGGGCAGCCTCTTTATGTGAAGCAAGCATGAAGGACAAGATATTGAGGGAAGACATCTGAATGATGTAAGGAGGGATGGGAGGATTGGAGGACTCTCTACAAACTCTCTACAAAAAGATAGAATACCCATCTCATAGAAATAACATAAGGAAGGTTTAGTCAACTTTAAGTGTCCTCAGTCTCTGTCTTTCTGTCTCTCTGCATACACACAAACATGTATAATTCTATCATATATATGTATGTATATGTATATATATGCACACATATGGATGTGTGTGCATATATATATATGTATATATATACAAATATATATTGAATATCTAGGATACTCTAGGATACCTTTAGTTTCTTGTTTGATTCAACTTTCATTTTCATTGTGTCATCCATTTACACTGGTGGAGAGAGTACTGATGAAATCATAGAGCAATCAAAAATATATGTGAGAGAGAAGTACATTGTTGTAGTGAATAGAGGACCCCAAAGTCCCTAGGTTCAAATCTTGTCTCTGGTACATACTGGCTTTTTCCCTAAAGACTAGACAACTAACATTTCTATGCCCTCAGGCAAGTCTATAAGAAATGAAGCTGCACAAGGTTTGCTGAACTGCATTAATGGAAGTAGTTTACATACTGAGAGATCTCTATATTGATGCAATTACAGGTGCCTGACCCTCCTCCAAACTCAGGTGCAACAAACTAAGCTAGGATCCATTACCCCATATTGTACTTTACAACCTTCCTGATAGGCAGATATATTCATTCTCCTTTCTTACTCTGCCTCCTTTAACATGGTTGTGATTATTATATTAGGTCTATTTCCTATTGAAAGAGGCCAAAGAGCTAAGGAGGTATAAGGCAGGAGTAGAGATAGCAATGATAAAAGGCTAATAAGCTGGTGTTCACAGGTCATATATGGACAGTTAGTTACTTTTAAAGCCATCCCTTAATAATTTTCTCTGGAAAGAACTCATACTTTTAAAAGAAAGGCATTATCAATGTCAGTCTTCAAAATGTGAACAAGTTTCATAAAATGAATGCAATTTTCTTCACACATTGAATTGTATCAGTTCTAGAAGACCATTACAACAAGTGGGTGAAAAAAGTACCATAGCTTTTAAAAGGCCTCTATAGAAAGAAGTCAAGACTACATGAAAGATGCTATTTTCATTTTTATCTTGAAGAGAAACATTGAAAAATCCCTGGATCAAAAGTGCAAATAGAAAACCAGAAACTAATTTGTAACCTAAACATTTCAGAGCAAAACCCCCCAAGATGAACAAAGTAATCAGGTCAGGGATGTTATTAATCAATTTGAAGTGCACCTTGGAGTCGTTGTTAATAATAGCTAATAAACTGCGTGCCCAGCTCTTCAAAATGTAAAGTGCCAAGAAAGGTTAATAATGATAATCATAATGACAATAATACTTTTTCAATTACGTGGCACTTTTGTCTAAGGAGTTCAAAGAATTTTGGAAACATTAACTTACTAATAATGGCAACGATCCTGGACAGGCAGCAAAATTACTATTTTTTGTTGGGGAATAATGGGCTCATGCAGTGGGCAGACAGAGTGGCTCAGTGGCTTGGGACAGAAAAGGTAAGTTAATATACAGTCTCTGATGCTTACTTGGCAAGACACTCATCCTTCTGAGCCTCAGGTTCCTTCTTTCTTAAAATAAGAGGTTTGAACCAGATGACATATAAAATTCCTTTCATCTCCAAAATTTATGATTTTATGATTAGCCAGTAAGTCAACTATATTTATTAAGTGCCTTCTACATGCTAGACACTGTACTAAGCACTAAGTCAGGTAGAACCAGCACAACAATGGATATCTTTTGGCCTCCACTATACAGTAATAGACTCCCACTGAGAAATGGCAAATAAGTAGAAGATATTCCATGTCATTAAAAGTCAATGATCTCTCTATTATCTCCCATGACTTTTCTTGTCTACAAGTATTTTCATCTTAGGCCTTTTGATCCTATAATTCTCACTCAGCTGAATTTTCTCCAGGTGTTAGAATACATAGTTATGGCTTTTCGCATCCTATAGTGCCTTAAGAGAGGATAAATGACCCTCCGAAGGTCTTTGTGCCAAAAAGTTCACTTTGTAAAATGTGAGATAAATCAACCCATCAATTAAAAAGCATTTACTAAATGCTTATTCTATGCTAGACACTGAGGCTACAAACCTCATAAATGAAATCATCCTTACTCAAAAAGAGTTCAAATCCAAACAGGAGAGGCAACAAATACAAATATCAGTATATACAAAGAGAGTAAGTACAAACAAATACAAAAAAGTTGAATACTAGGTAGTTTAAGAAAGTCACTAGCAGTTAGGGGGAATCAAAAAGTTTTCATGTAGAAGGAGGTCCTTAAGCTTTATCTTGCAAGAAGAAAGGGATTCCTTGAGGTAAGAATGAGGAGATCATTCATCCTAGGGATAGGGATTGCTAGTACAAAATACCCCACAGAGATAAAATATGGAGTACCATGTTTGAGAACCAGTGAGAAGGCCACTTTGGATTGATTGGTGAATGATGGAGGGTGAGACCAGAAGGTATGAAGATGGGACTTAATGAAGAAGTACATATAATATATGAACATATGAGTTTGAGTTTGTTCTTAGGGTATATTTATTACATACTCAAACTAATGAGACCTGACCATTATTAATTATTATTTTTAATGATAGTAAGATGTTAGAATTGATATATTTTACAGTCCTTACTCTTGGATCTGTCTGCCAGGATGATGTCAAATAATCTACTTTATTTTATTTTGTGATTGCAGTTGAAACACAATTTAATAGTTATAGAAATAATGATTAGCTTCTAGCCCTCCCCATGTTAAATAAATAGATGTAAATTTAGGCACTAAGGCACAGATAATGATAGAAGAGACAGAATAATAAGCTTGCATAACTTTGGATAGATAGTCTATCCCTGATTTATTCATCATACAGTCTTCTTGATTATCCTTGTAAATAATCTAAGGACTATTCCGCTATCATCTTTAGGACAAAGGAAGCAATC
The DNA here is from genome assembly GCA_028646595.1 of Phalanger gymnotis. Classification (NCBI taxonomy): domain Eukaryota; kingdom Metazoa; phylum Chordata; class Mammalia; order Diprotodontia; family Phalangeridae; genus Phalanger; species Phalanger gymnotis. Next base: position 13,577 of record JAQQSZ010000487.1, on the reverse strand, counting down.
AAACACCATCCTGAGTATTACGTTCATCACAGTTTAAGAAAGGCATTGATGAATTGGGGAGTATGTAGAAAGGTAAAACCAAGGTTGTAAAATGGCCTTGAATTTGCCTTTTGTGGTTGAGAATAGGTGAGAGGAACTGGAGATGTTTAGCCCAGAGAAGAGAAGACTTGGGCTATGGAAAGGGGAACAGTATAGTTATCTTCAAGTATTTAAAAACTTTTTATCATATAGAATTGAGATTAGATTTGTTCTACTTGACCCCAGAAGATGGAATTAGAAGCAATGGATAGAAATTGAAGAGGAAAACTCATGCTTGATATAAAGAAAATACTGCTTAGAAATCAGTTAGACAAAAGTAGAAGAGGATATTTTAGGTAACAGTTAATTACCCTCTATTAGATATCTTCAAGGAAAAAGGGCCACACATCACGTGTGTTGCATAAGGAATTCTTATTCAGTAACGAGTTGGCCAATGATTTTTGAGGTCACTCTCAGTTATGAGGTATTATAATTCTGTTTCTACATGTATTTGTAACTCTAATTAGTTTTTACATATTTTATTCCTATAAATAAATAGTTTAAATCTATAAGACAATTGTTCAACAATATCAGTAGCTTTTTTATTATTTATTATTTAATATTTTTTTTAGTTTCCAACATTGATTTCCACAAGATTTTGAGTTACAAATTTTCTCCCCATTTCTACCCTCCCTGCCATTCCAAGATGGCATGTATTCTGATTGCCCCTTACCCCAGTCTGCCCTCCCTTTTGTCATCCCATTCCTCTACCACACCCCCTTTTCCCTTACTTTCTTGTAGGGCAAGATAGATTTCTACACTCCATTGCTTGTTGATCTTATTTCCCCGTTGCATGTAAAAACAACATTTTTTGAGCATTTGTTTTTAGGACTTTGAGTTCCAAATTTTCTCCCTTCTTCCCTCCCCACCCACTCTCCCTGAGAAGGCAAGCAATTCAACATAGGCCACACATGTATCATTATGCAAAACACTTCCATAACAGTCACGTTGTAAAAGACTAAGTATATTTCTCTCCAACCTATACTGTCCTCCTTTATTCAATTTTCTCCCTTGACCCTGTCATTTTTCAAAAGTGTTTGCTTTTGATTACCTACTCTCCTGAACTGCCCTCCTTTCTATCATCCTCCCTCTCTTATCCCCTTCCCCCCTACTTTCCTGTAGGGTAAGATACCCAATTGAGTGTGTGTGTTATTCTCTCCTTAAGTCAAATCCAATGTGAGTAAGAGTCGCTCATTCCCTTTCACCTGCCCATTTTATGTGAGATAATTTACCCCATTTTATCTCTCCCTTTCTCCTTCTCCCAATATATTCCTCTCTCACCTCTTAATTGTATTTATTTATCTATTTATTTATTTATTTATTTATGCATTCATTCATCTATTTATTTATTTGTTTATTTATTTATTTATAGCTATCATCCCTTTACATTCAACTCACCCTCTGCCCTTTGTCTATATATATGTACATTCCCTTCAACTATTCTAATACTGAGAAAGGTCCATGAGTTACAAATATCTTTCCATGTGGGAATGTAAACAAAAGAGTTGAACTTTAGTAAGTCCCTTATGAGTGCTCTTTCCTGTTTACCTTTTCATGCTTCTCTTGATTCTTGTATTTGAAAGTCAAATTTTCTATTCAGCTGGTCCTTTCATTGAGAAAGCTTGAAAGCCTCCTATTTTATTGAAAATCCATATTTTGCCCTGGAGTATTACACTCAGTTTTGCTGGGTAGGTGATTCTTGCTTTTAATCCTAGCTCATTTGACCTCCACAATATCATATTCCAAGCCGTTTGATCCCTTAAGGTAGAAACTGCTAGATCTTGTGTTATCCTGATTGTGTTTCTACAATACTTGAATTGTTTATGGCTGCTTACAATATTTTCTCCTTGACCTGGGAACTCTGGAATTTGGCAACAATATTCCTAGGAGTTTTCTTCTGGGATCTTTTTCAAGAGATGATCAGCAGATTCTTTCAATTTCTATTTTACTCTCTGCTTCTAGAATATCAGGGCAGTTCTCCTTGATAATTTCTTGAAAGATAATTTCTAGGTTCTTTTTTTGATCATGGCTTTCAGGTAGTGCAATAATTTTTAAATTATCCCTCCAGGATCTGTTTTCCAGGTCAGTGGTTTTTCCAATGAGATAGTTCACATTGTCTTCTATTTTGTCGTCCTTTTGGTTCTGTTTTATAATATCTTGATTTCTCTTAAAGTCACTAGCTTCCACTTGCTCCATTCTAATTTTTAAAGTAATATTTTCTTCAGTGGTCTTTTGGACCTCCTTTTCCATTTGGCTAATTCTCCCTTTCAAAGCATTCTTCTCCTCATGGACTTTTTGGAGCTCTTTTGCCATTTGGTTAGTCCATCTTTTAAGGTGTTATTTTCTTCAGTATTTTTTGGGTCTCCTTTAGCCAGACATTGACTTGTTTTTCATGGTTTTCTCATATCACTCTCATTTCTCTTCCCAATTCTTCTTCTACTTCTCTTACTTGCTTTTCAAACTCCTTTTTGAGCTCTTCCATGGCCTGAGACCCATTCAAATTTTTCTTAGAGGCTTTTGATGTAGGCTCTTTGACTTTGTTCATTTCTTTTGGCTGTATGTTTTGATCTTCTTTGTCAGCAAAAATGATTCTATATTCTGTGCCCTTTTGGACTGCTTGTTCATGTTCCCAGCCAACTACTTGACACTTGGGCTTTTTGTCAGAGTTTGACTGCCTTCAGTGTGGGTAGTTGTGTTGACAAGCAAAATGGTCTTTGTTTTCTTTGAGTAATTCAGTGTATTTCCTTGAGTCTTGCTAAGCGTTAAGCCCCAGGCCCAGAGCCCTGTTGGGTGTGGAACCTATGTGGATGTGAGCCTCCCAGGACCCTGGGGGGAGTGGCTAGCACTGGAGCCAATAGAAGCCTGTGGTGGGAGGAGCTTGTGGAACGGTTGGAGCAGAGCTAAGAGGCAGTTAGAGGCAGTTGGAGGCAGTTGGAGAAGCAGTGAGGAGGCAGTTGGAGAGGTTGTTGGTGACAGGAGTTAAGAGCTGAAGGAGAAAGGAAGCAGTCAGCTAGCTGGAATACAGCTTGGAGAGTGTGGCGGAAGCGGCAGCGATGGCGGCAGAGACAGCTACTGCTGAAGCTGAAGAGAAAGGCGAAGCTGAAGCAGGAGCTGTGGAAACAGAGCCGACCCAAAAGTAGAGCTGACTCGTGTGTAGACCCAGGAGTGTGAGTAAGGACTTGAGGCCAGTAAATATGATTTGGCTAAATACTATCTTGTTTTTCTGTGGCCTCCTGGTTACTCTTGTGATGCGAACTTATTGGGCCTGGAAGCTTGTGATCAAAGTGTCGAAATGGGGAGGCTGCTTCGTGAATCTGTTTCTGTGGAGCCTAAATAAATGTTTCATTGCCTTCTACTTAGAGAATCTCTCATACCTTACGATTTCGGACCATTCAAACATATACATGATTATATTTGAGATTATAAATTCGGCCTTCCTACTTCAGTTGTACATTGTCCCAAGCTTCAGGGGCATTGTGTTGCTGTCTTCAGAGCTACTTCTACATAGCAAGCTCTGCCACACCATTGCTCCTCCTCCCCCAAGAACTACCAACCAGGACTGTGACCCAGATCCAAGCAAGGCAAAGCAAGAGAACTCTGCCTCTGTGCTGGCCAAGCACTCCCTGCACTCCTGCTCTGATCCACCACTTGATTCATCCCTCTGGGTGGGCCTTGGGCTGGAAGCAGCTGACGCTGGAGCTCTGGAAGCAGCTGCAGGAGCTTCCTACTGTTGCCTCTGCACTACTTCTGCCACCCTGGGGCTGGAGCTGGTCTGCACACTTCTCTCCCCCAGATCTAGCAGTTTTCCCACTGACCTGCTAAGTTGTCTTTGGAGTTTGTGTGTTGAGAAGTCTGGTAACTGCTACAACTCAGTGATTCATGGCCCTAAGACCTGCTCTGCCACATCTGTTCCTGGCCTGGTTGTTCCTGGTGCTGTCCACTCTGGCTTGTTCTCTGCTCTCAGTATGGTGTGATAGACTCTTCTCAGCAACCATCCAGGCAGTCCTGGGCTAGAGACCTGCTCCCTCTGTTATTCTGTGGGTTCTGTGGCTCTAGAATTTGTTAAGAGCCATTTTACAGGTGTTTGGAGGGATGTGGGGGAGAGCTTAAGTGAGTCCCTGTTTTCCAGCCTTCATCTTGGCTCCACCTCCCAATATCGGTGGCTTTTGATCAAGATTAATGAGTTGTTTGTACCATCCTGAACGGCTGATACAGCTCTGTAGTTCTCAATCACATTCAAATACATCCCATAAATAACAACTGAGTTCACATTTGCTAAATAAATCATAAATTTGCTCTGTCATTTTTTTTAAATTTATACTTCTCTGCCTGCCCCCAAAAATAATGGAGATAATTTGCTCTAGATCTCATGAAGCTAATGCCATTCCTTTTTGAGATGGCTAGTTGGGTTTAAGGTTAATCTTTTTGTCTCCTAATAAGGAAATGCCTTCCAATTATCACTTATGCTTTTCAGGGATACCAAGATGGTATGAAAATACCCTATCTCCTCCCCAGAGCATGTGACTTTGAATTTTGGCATTTAAGTGATACTATTCCTTCTTGTGACCTTCAGAATAGCAGCTATTGCCAGATAATATGCCTGATAACTTCTCTCACGCTTTGTTGATATGTTGAGTAACAAGACCCATTTCCTTCATCTTCTCTCATTTGCACCTTGATGCTTGGAATCTTAAAGGACAGACCCATCAGTCCGTCACACATTAATGTGGATTTATTTAATCATGTTTCTTTTCTCTGTACCCCTAACCAATAGCCATTATGCTAAGGGAATAGGAGTTTTGGAATGAGAAAAAAAAGAGGAAGAATAGGAAATTTTAAAGCTTTTAGCAACAAGTTAGGGGAAGGCAGGCCTAAGGGATACTTGGATTATTAAGGATAGTCCTTGAGCAAATGGAATCACTTGACACTTCTGATGGTGGGAGAGTGTTTTGAGGAATGGAGCTTAGGAGGCCATCATAAACTTTGTTATCTCATAGTATTGTCTTCCTTTCCCCAATCATTAACTTCCCCCTCCCCAATAGCAAAAGATCAAATAGAAAATGGCTATTTTCTTTGGAAAATGAAACCTAAGGGAAGGAAGTCTTTCTACTTTGCTTTCTTATAATCATGGCTTAGACAGCCAGATCTGGCTGATCTAGGGGTGGGACACAAAAGCTTACTTCTCTACTCCTGGAACATTAGTCTGAGAAATGTGAGTTCTTGGGTTGGTAAGGGAATTCAATTATTTTAGGGCAGGTTGCTTCACTTCTACCCATAGGTCTGATCCTGAGCTACTTAAAAAGTCTTTCTTCTTTCACATCCTATGTTTATTGCCTGCTAAACTTGATTTGCTGTTAAGGTATAGGTTAGGGGAGACTTTGCAGGTTCAAACTTAGGTTTAGTTGTTTCCAGAGATAGAAGGAAGGTTGCTTGCTATTATAGTCAATAAATCAATAGGATACATTTCAGCTGCAGGACAGGATGCCTTTTCTTTTTTGAGGTGATGTTCTAGAGATCCCTAGGAAAACAAAATGTGTGAATGGTATAGTATACTAATTTTGAGGATTTAAATACAAATAGAGATTTGTATTTCAGAGGTTCAGAATTTCACAGGTTTCTATTTTTCAATATTTTTTCACTTACTCTGATTATTCTAGGGAAAGCTATTGTATTTATTTCCAATCTCTCCTTAGTGCTTAGTAAATTCTGATCTTGGAAATGTTTTCTTTTCTAATAAGGATAATATGTATCTTCTCAGGTACATCTTAGTTCAGCATGACTCAAGGGATAGGAGAGACCAACAGGTAGTGGGACAATGGATGAAAGGCACCAAAACAATTCAATTCAAGAAGAATTTGTTAAACATCAATATTCCTGGCATTGTACTAGGTATCAGAGACATAAAAACAAAATTATAAATAGTCTAGACACTCAGTCTCAACCCTCATTCCCAACCCTAACCCTCCCCAGAGTGAAGTTACTTGAGCCTAAAATGGGTTGGTTGGCAATATGCAGATTATTTGAGTCAGAAACTGCTCAGATGTGAAAGGTTTCCTGTGAATAAGTTTGTTTAACAAATATTTCCATTATTTCACTAGACTAGTACTTTTGAAGGCAAAAAAGAGTAATTCAGATTCACAAAATCTGCTTATTATCAGGTTCTAATTTAAAATAATGGGAATTTTTTTGTACCATTCTCATATATTTGTGAAAAAGTGCAGCGTAGCAGGTAGAGGGCTAGTCCTGTGGGTCAGGAAGGTCTACATTCATGTCTTGCCTCTGAAGCACATAAATTGTGTGACCACACTCAAGTCATAACCTTTCAGTGTTGTAGGAAATTATCTGCAGATAAATTGTTCATTTGAATTAGTACACAAAGTTCCCATCCTGGGATTTCCCTAAACCAAAAATATCACAGGTCTGAACCAAGAAGAAGACAATAAAACACCAAAAAACCCTGTTGATTGTTTCCAACTTATCCTGCATCTAACTAGTGTGTACAAAGTTATTTTCATATTGTATCTCCCATTGGATTGTGAGTTTCTCTAGGAAAGACTGTCTTTGCCTTTCTTAGTATTCTTAGCTTTCAGCATAGTCCTTAGCTCATAGTAGGCACTTAATAAATATTGCCTGACTGACTGATTATGCATTATGTAATTATGACTGATGAAATGATTACTCAGTCAACTGGGAAGTGCATATTTGCATGAAAAAGTATAAAATACGACATAAATTAAATGCTTTGAAAGTATAAAAAGACACCATTTCTCAGATTACACACCGGATGCCCCTACTATTGCTTATGTGTTTTAAAACATGTAAAACAAAGTTATTTAACATGGAAATGTATGTTTTTTCCCCAGTGATCTGTGCATTTTAAAATAATATGTCATAAGAAACTTCATTCAATAGCCCATTTGGACTAGGGTTATTGATTTTTAAATAGAGACATTGACAAACTGGAGTGTAGCCAGAGGAGGGTAATTAACCAGAATGGTGAAGGGTCTGGAAATTGTGTCATATAAGAAACAGCTAAAAGCAACTGGAGATATTTATCCTCAGAGAAAAGAAAAAGACATAGCAGGTACAAGATAAATGTCTTTGAATATTTGAAGGGCTGGCATGTGAGAAAGGAACTAGGTTTATTTTGTATAGTTCCAGGTATTAGAATTGGAGCAAATGGGTTGGATTTCCAGGAGGCAGGTTTTGGTTCATTATAAGGAAGAACTTTCATAACCAATGTCACTATCTAAACAAGAAATGGGCCACCATGTGAAGTAGTTCCCCTGGGACTGTTAGTATTCAGACAGAGGCAAGATATCTTAGAGGTAATTCTCATACTTTATAGGTTAGTATTAGGGGAGGCTGGACTATTTGGCTTCTAGTTCTATCCAATTCTGTGATGCTAGAAATCTAAAAAAATGTACCCATAGAAATGAAGAGATATCCAACACATTGCAATAAACATATATTGAGCTCTTACTATAAGCCAGACACTGTGCTATGCACTGGGTATACAATTAATTAAATGAAAGATAGCTCCTGCCCTCTAGCAGCCCACAGTCTAATGAGGGGAGACAATAAACAAAAGGAGGTAGGAAAAGTAGGGGAATTAATAGAGTATCTATTCCCTCAGGTTGAAACCAGACAGAACAGCTGATGCAAAGTGGAGTGAGATATCCAAAAGAGATTAAAAAACTTAGAATGGATTCTTTTGCTATAACTTGTACTATATTCTTGGAAGGATTTATTCCTTCTAGAATTCACTCTAAGTTCCCCTAAGCAACTTTTCTTTTGCTTTTAGGAATTTTGTGTCATTGGTTTAAATAAATCTTCTCCAAGGGTCAGAGGGAGTTAAGCAATCTAACATTGTCTTTCATTTCCTTTTGATTAAGGTGTTAAACTACAATCTTCCTTTAAAAAATCAGATAGTGTCTCCTGAGTCTTCCTGTTCCCTATAATGTCCCTCTATTTATTATAAAATGCTCTATTTCAAGCCATTTAGTGCTCTCTGAGGCAATAGGAAAGTGCTTTTCTATTAAAGGACTAGATTATACAAAAATATATACCAAGCTACATGTGCTGGTAGATTGGGAAACTTCCCTAAATAAATATGTTGGTTAGTTACCACAGAATTGCCTGTCCCTAAGATATTTTTCCCTAATAATAACAAACTAGACAACAACTCCAAGAATTTTCCTATATTTCTCTTTAGATTTTTTTTGTGATAACCTCTTCCCACACTACCTCCTCATCGACTTTAGTCATCACTCAGTAAATTAGAGTTCTCAGATTCCACAATATAAATAGTAATTAAATAGACATGATTTTATCCATATAAAAATTCCTTCCAATGATTCAGATCACAACCCATATGTAGGGGACGATATAGGAGAGTTATGGTCCTGTCCTCCCATAACTTCATCATGGGAGTAGAAGTGTGTGTGTGTGTGTGTGTGTGTGTGTGTGTGTGTGTGTGTGTGTGTGTGTGTGTGTCTGTGTGTGTGTGTGTGTGATCCACCTAATATTCGAGAGGCCTTCTTTGCTTTTTCTTGACATCATGAAGACGTCAATAGAGGGCCCATTAGTTGTCTCTTAATCTCATTCCTATCACTAGCCCATCTTCATTTTTCATTATACATTTTCTTGATGACACCCTTTACTCTAAATCATCTTTAAAATTCCTTATTTATTTTGCAGCCATCTTATACCCACCACACACTTCTCTATTGTTCTCTGAGTGATATACATTTTTGCTTATCTGGACTCCGTGGTGTTTCATGATTTGCAGTCAACTTTGGGAGAACTTGAATTTAAAATGTTGGTCTTTCAGAGAGAAGTTAATTAAACTAATTAAAACTAATTAAACTAAATAAAACTAATTAAAAAACAAACAAAAATAAACCTTTGCAACTTTGTAATTTCCTGAAGGCAAATTCAGCCTGTTATTCTTTTGATCATGGGTCCAGGATCTGGATTGAGAGCTAGGAAGGTCCTCAGTACCCAATTCCCTTAATTCGTAATGAAAGAAAGCAAAGACCAGGGAAATGAATTAGTTTGCCCAAGGTTACCCAGGTAGAAAGAATAAGAAGCAGCCTTGGAACTCAGGGCCCATGAATCTAATATCATTGCTCTTCCCTCTATAATACAATCCTGTTTAACTGTGTGACCATCTTGCTATCTAGACTGTCTATGCTATATGTATGTATGTATAAATATGGAACCAGAGTCCCAAAAGCAATTGGCATACAATTCTCTCCTCTTTGGTACAGATCAATGTCCCATACTTACCTGAGGGGGTAGAGTGGAGTTGGTGAGAACAGGACAGAAGAGAGCTCCAGTTTTTTTCAGTTCCCTTCAGTTTCTTTGAGTATCTTTTTTGGACTCTACAATCCCTTTAGGCAGGTCTGACTTCCAGCTTCAACAAAGAAGATAAATGATGCCCACTCTACTTCAGGTTGCTGAAAGAAAAGACTCTGGAAAGAAGCTAACAGGAGAGGAACTGACAATCTCCATCATGTTTGCTTCTTCCCATAGTCTTTTCTTTCAGCAACCTGAAGTGTGGTTGGTATCATCCATTTTATCTCTCAAAGATGGAAGCCAGATGTGTCCAAAGAGTCTAAAGAGACTCAAATAGACTAAAGAGACCAGAAAAGACTGGGATTCTCCTCTCTTCTGCTCTTGCCAGCTTTGCCCCATCCCTGAGGTAGTTATGCAGCATTGATCTCCACCACTGAAGTATCTCATATGAATGAGCTTTGAGACTCAGGTTACATGTAATATATATATATATATATATATATATATATATATATATATATATATATATATATATATGTATGTATGTATATTTGTTCTATAAATATACACATATATCTATATAAGTACATACAAATATACATATCTCAATACGTTCTCCACTCAATTATGTTGTAATCTGCACAATAGACATTCTTTATCCACTTTCTTCCCTCCCTTAATGCTTAGAGATCTCTTTTAAGAGGCCTTGCAGTTTTCTGGGGTTTGATTCAACCAGCACAATGTCATCTATAAATAGGAGCATGAGGAGGACCTCACCATCCACAGGGAATGCCTCTTCGACCTGGGCTCTGAATCAAAGTTACCTGATAACAATGGTGAACATCTCTGACAAGCATATATCTAACTGTTTTATGCCTTTCCTGATATTTATTATCCAAGGCTTGTTAAACAAGTTTCTCTGTTATGGAATCTTTTCATTTGTTTTTGCTGTTAGGACACTCCTGCATCCAAATTACTTTTCATTTGTTTTTATATATTGTGTGTTAATTCTATGCAATGTTTGTTTGTTTTCCCTTAAAGTAGTGGGCAGAGATTATTTGATTTTTGTCTTTGTAATAACAATAAGAAAAGCTGTATGGATAGAAAGGAAGCCCCAGAGACACGTACATGTATTCAGATTCTGCCTAACACAGACTGGCCACGTGAAACCCATCAGTATCCTGAATTAACTCTAAACAGTACAATTGTCTGCTTGCACTGACTGAGGAAGCATTCTTACCAGGAGTTCTGTATACCAGGAAAATCACAAAGCCAAGCTTTAATAACATCTCACATTTATTATAATGGACCATTAAAGTTTGCAAAGTGCATTTAAAAAATTTTATCTTCACTACATGCCTGTGGAGTAGATAATATTAGTAATGCCATTTTATAGAAGAAAAAACTAAGATTTATAGGGGTTTTATGACTCAGCCAAGATGGTGAAACTTGCGCCTCAGATGAAATTTGAATCCAGGTCTTCCTGTATCCCAATTCCAACATTCTATCCATATGCCACAATGCCTTAGCACCTATTATAGTCCCTGGTATATACTAGAAGAGTAATCGATGCATGTATTGAATTTAATTATATATCTTAATAGTTTACTTATAGACAGCAGGGTGGGAAAAACTCATAAAACAGGAAATGTGACGAAGTAAATAGCACACATTCTAAAAACAGTTCATCTCTGTAAATGAGTTAGAAAATATAGTCCAAATCATCTAACATTAGAGAAACAAAGAACACAAGTACTGTGAAAAAACTATTGAGGGAATCAGCAAATGAAAAATAAACACTGATAATGTGTTTCTAAAGATTAAAGCTGTGGCTTTCTATTTTTCTTGATGCTACCTTCTATTCCTGTACCCTGCCTAACAATGCTGTTAACAAAATAAAGAGATTGTCATTGCTAAAGATAAGGCGATTTCATCTCTCTGTACTCTCCCTGAAACTTGGCAAAGAGTGCTCATCAAGCAACTTCTATTGAATCACTCAGACAGAGGACTTTACAAACAGTGTATGCAAATTATAATGAGTGTTCCTAATTAGTTGATCATCAAGCTATAATCACTTCAGGATAAATTAAGCCATGGGTATTATTGAAAAGTAATGAAGTGCTGGTGTCAGGGGATTTTCAATGTAGCATGATCCAGGGAGGGCAGGCTAGGTCCTTTTGTTTTCAACCTCTGGATAAGGTAAGTAATTGGGAAATTCAAAGACCCCAAATGTTGGCTGGAACCCATCATGTTGTTTCATGCTTGTTTTCTGGTGGCAAAGCACTCTTTGCCTCTGTCAGTTTTGACTCCACTTGTATTCATCAGATTCCTTTCTGGAGACTTTTATTATTACTTTTGAATAGCAATGATCTATTTCTTAAGGGACCTTGCTGTAAATATAACCTTCAAAAAAATCAGCCTTAAATGAAAGTCCAAAAATTACTACCCCCTTCCTCATTGCACTCTCTATGTTGACAGCTTGTTTTTTGAAGTTTAAATCATAAATTGGCTAATATGCAATTAGATTAATTACCCTAATAAAAGTGAAAAAACCTAAAAACCCTGGCATACAGAAATCACAATATTAATAAGATTCCATCCAAATGCTGGGTTTGTACAATTAGATTGATGATTTCAATGACATTATATTATGACATCTGTTAGCTAATATGAAAGAAATTTAAAAGTAATAACTTAAAAGATATGAGAACCTACAAGTCATTTGAAGCTTTAAGATTAATTTAAAAGATGAAGTATGAAATGAAAGTAACAGTATGGACCATGGCACTTTTTTTCTTTTAATCTTGTATTTTTGGACTAGTGAATAAGAAAATCTTGTTTATGTGGATTTTACTTGATGAGACTCCTTGTTTATACACGAAGGATGGCCATTTCAATTTGCATTTCATATACACAGCTACCCAATTTCAGTCTTGTTTAAGATTTGAGCTCTAAAGTAATTAGGGCTTATAATGCACAAGGCCTTCAAGTTTGAATGAGGTCAGCATGGAAGATTAGTCCATACAACTTTCATATCACCAAACGCATTGGAGCTCCTTCCACTCTGGCTTCAAGTGAAGAAAATTTCAAATGGAGATGGCCTTAGAATTTTAATAGCCTGCAATTAATCTTTTGTAACTCATTCCCTAAATGTGGATCTAACACATCTACCTTCTATCCTAATTATAAGACTGGTTGCAGTGGTGTAATTTGTCATGCCAAATACTTGTTTATGGCTCCTTTCTTAGAGTGAAGAAAAATAATTTGAGTTGTTATACATCCTACAGTCATAATATTGATAGGTAATACATGCTTTGATTTTGGTGGGGCCTTCTTTTTTTTTTTAAAAAAAAAAGCAGGAATGATGTTTAAAATGCCTTTATCTTACTTTTTGTATTCACCTTATTGCCTCTATTAGACTGTAAGCTTCTTTTTTTATAAATTTTATTTAATATATTTAGTTTTCATCATTGATTTTCACAGGAGTTTGAATTACAAATTTTCTCCCCATTTCTACCCTCCCCCCCCCCACTCCAAGATGGCATATATTCTGGTTGCCCATTTCCCCAGTCAGCCCTCCCTTCTATAACACCACTCCCCTCCCATCCCCTTTTCCCTTCCTTTCTTGTAGGGCAAGATAAATTTCTGTGCCCCATTGCCTGTGTATCTTATTTCCTAGTTGCATGCAAAAACTTTTTTGTTTTTGAACATCTATTTTTTAAAACTTTGAATTCCGAATTTTCTCCCCTCTTCCCTTCCCACCCACCCTCCCTCCCCAAGAAGTCAAGCAATTCAACATGGGCCACATGCATATCATTATGTATAACCCTTCCACAATACTCATGTTGTGAAAGACTAACTATA
>JAQQSZ010000486.1:0-17392 GCA_028646595.1 Phalanger gymnotis | reverse complement strand
CCATCTTGGCTCTGCCCCTACAATCATCTTTTTTATTGTACTAGGTTACCTAAATGTTTTTTTTATTCCATAAATTAAAAATAAAATTAAAAAACAGTGAATGACAATTTGAGAAGTTAAGGGAATGATGATGTTTTATATGCATTCGAATTTAAGATTCTGATTCTAGTTTGCACACAAAGTGAGACCTACAAATTTTATGTGACTTAACACTTAATTTATGGTAACTTAACCTACCTGACTGCAGGTTGGTTGCAGAAGCAATAAAGAGATCTCAGCTACTTTACTGTTGATCCATTCCTCTTTCTACCTTCCCTTGTGGATATAGCATAATTAAAATGAAACGCTTGGGAATGATTGTTTTGGAAACATGACCAGAGGTGACAATCCACAAATAAATAAATAAATACAAATATATAAACATGTGTTTCTGTGTGTGTATGTGTGTGTGTGTGTGTGGGGGGGAATCTTCCATTGTTTTCTGAATGCACATGATATTTATGACTAGAATTTAAATTATTTTTTCGCAATGAAGATGATCTAGAGACATATAAAACCCTACCCAGTGCATGCTTGGAAGAACTGATAGCTATCTAATCCCTCCAAAAAGTTAGGCATTATTAAGCTAATAAATTTAGGAATTTCAAAATCAAAAGCTTATAAATCTAGATGAGTATTATAAAAGAATACTGGATAATGGCAAATACTTTAATTAGCATTATGGAAATTTCTGAGTTCTATTCAATACCATCATTTAGAAATTGGACTATTTCAGGAGGTATGTTAAATCTTTCCAAAATTTTGTCATTTCCTCTTTTAATCATGAGGATTAGGGACATTAGTTAGGCATTAAGAGAATCTACGAGTCAAGAGTAGTATTTGAACAGTGAAATTTTCAAGGATGAGAAATTTATTGCTCAATTAGAAAGTAAGAATGAATTTCAATAAAATATCCATCATCAAATTAAAGAGTCAGAAAATGAATATTTTAAATAACAAATAAGAATTTTATACTTAGCTCCAGGGTAAAAGATAATGATGTAAAGTCTGGCAGTTTGACATACCTTATTAATGAGTTTTAATATGTGATTTCATATTTTCCAACCTATTCTATGTGCCTTCTTAGTGTTTCTTTATAATTTGCATTTTGATTAAGTATTATGTTTCTGGTTTTCATCTGCTAAGTATGTCAAAAATTCCTGCTTTCTTGATTTCAACCAATCAGCAATTAAAAAAACATTCATTAAATTTCTAGTCCTGTATATGCCAGGCACTATGCTAGGCATCAAATATATAAATGAAAGTGAATAAAATGGTTGCTGTACTTAAGAACAACATATTCCTATAGGCAAAATAATAACAAATAGAATTGGAAAGAAGTAGAGAAGAAGGATATGGAGATACTCAAGAAGCCTGGCTTGGAAATGGTTCAGGTCACAATATAAAATGAATGCTCATGTTTTCGAGAGTGCAAGTTCCCAGTGGTATGGACCAAATTCCAAAAGAGAGAAAGAAAAGAAGATACTTGGAATTCAGCCACCAGGTTTGGAAATGAACAGGAAAGTGAGATAATCACTGTCTTCAAAGGAGTTGCCATCATAATCGCAAACAAGTAAGCACAAGATTATACAAAATAAATATACGATGAATTGGAAGTTGGCAAGGGAAGTTTTGATGGAGATAACACTTGAGCTGACTCTTGAAGGAAGAATAAATAAGACTTCATTGTGTATGTGCGTATAAACAAACATATGTGCACATATATGTACATAGATACACATATTTCATATACATAGATGTGCATACATCTGTGTATATAGATATGTACATATACATATGTGTATATGTACATATGGTTGTGTGCTTTGTGCACTATGTTTCAAAATTCTTATATATGTGCACAACTATAAAAGAGTTAAAGGTTGGTTGAGAGTAGTGTTTTTCCTCATTCCTGATTTTTTGACCTTAGGAGTTGCCATATCTGAATTTGAATTTACTAAAATATTATGGTAAGGTCTTTAATAATAATCTCTCACATTTGTAAAGTACTTTATGGTTTGCAAAACATTTTACATGCATCGCCTCAGTCAGTCTTTTCAGTAGCAGTCCTGAAAAGCACTACAAGTTTTATTAGCCTCATCTTAGAACAGCATGCTGAGGCTCAAAGAGAACAAATTAATTTTGTCTGATCATACTGATAGTGTCAAAGGTGAGTTTCAAATCTATGTCTTTCATGATTCAGGTTGGAATGCCTTCAGTTAAGTGGAATCCCTTGCAATCCAGTCATCTCACTGTCAAAGCTACACTTTATTAATTGTCAGTAGAACTCCTACATATATTACAAATTACGAAACTCCCACCCAAATCCAGCTTCTGTTTTGTCTTATTTTTCCCCATGCCACAGTGCTTACTGCCTCCTGGATTTTCAAGAGAAGGACAACTCTAATCAATGTTGAGAAACATAATTCATGACTTCAGCAGCAATCAAGAATATCGAAATGATTGAATGATTGACCAAATATACCTTGGATTTCTAGAACCACGAGAAAAATCATGTTCTATGTCTCTATTATTTTCATCCTGAAACATATTTCAGTAGAGGATTTCATTATTTCATTTCATTATAAATTCACTCAAATAATTGTTACTCTATTACAGATGAAACAGTAAGGAAAAAGAATAGTTATTTTTCCACCAGGGCAATCTTGGATCTTTCTCATATGAACTTATAGAAAGTGAGACAGAAAGAGGTTTTCCTTTTGAGTTTCTTCTTTATGCCAAATAAAGCACTTGTTCCGACCTGAGCCAATGTAAACATTTTGCTTTCTCTAAAAAAAAGTTTTTATAAAACTTAATTACCTAAGTTTACTTCCAAAAGCAGACTTAGTTAAATATTTTTCAACTGCAGCAATAATTAAACATATCTATGTCCAATGAAAAATCACTGATAACACAAATGGGAACACCATCAATGAATGGTTTTAGAAGGAAATTGTGCTAACATTTGGTTACAGTGTAATGTGTTAAGAAGTGTGAACACACCAGAAAATGACATGAAAGTATCAGTATCTGCCTCAATAAGACCTGAATGGTTTTAGTTTTGCTTGTTTTTAGTTTCTCTAATATGATCCTGCTTAATTTTATTCTGACATTTCCTACTTATTGGAGAATTACAACATCATTTCCAAAGATGATGTAGAGTACTATTCAAGGTAAAGTTACTTCTTCTATCTCTCTTTTAGTTGTTTTCCTTGGGATAATGCCATATTCCATACTTTCCATACTGTGGGAAGCTGATTAGGTTTTTTGCCTGGATTCCCAAGGTTTCATGAATTGGTAAATATTTTTCATCAAAAGTTAAAGCTAAAGTAAACTCTTGATAAGAATCTGAAGACAAAACTTGGGGAAATGAAGTGAAATATCCATAGATAGCCTAACTGATGAGAAGTAAGTTGGTTATATGACATTCACCATAGAATTAGGTGGTCAGACTCAGGGATAAATGGAATATTACATACACAGTTCACAGTGGTTGCAAAATCTAATTGGCACGGCTTGTTATAAAAGATGTGACTGTTACAAAATGGAATATTTGTAAAATCAAAAAACAGAATTCTTAGTTTAAATTGTGTTCAGCATAAACTCATGTGTTTCTAATTATCACCTCTGGATGCTTGAAATAAAACTAAATATGCTGTTTTCAATGATCATGTTTTGAAATGGAAGTTACTGCTTATGTTAACTTAGTAATTCTATAATCACAAGATGAAACACTATCAAATGAAGATGATTCACGTTAATTCCAGTCTCTATACTGCACATCTTATTTGAAATTGTTTTGTGAAAGTCAGGTTGCATAATAACAACACACACAGGTATGCATATATATATATGTATGTATATATGTGTATGTTATAAATGTGTGTATGTGTGTATGTACATATATGTTTATGTGTGTATATGTGTGTATGTATGTATATGTGTGTATGTATGTATATGTGTATATATATATATATATATATATACTCAATTTAGTAAACAAAATGCTATTATTGTTGTTGATTTGTTTAGTCATGCCTGATGTTTTGTGATACCATGGACCATTGCATGCCAAGTCTTTCTATACACCACTATATCTCAAAGTCTGTCCAAATTTATGTTCTTTTTTTCCATGAAATCATCTATCCATTTCATCCTTTACCATCCCCTTTTCCTTTTGCCTTCTATCTTGCACAACAACAGGTATGTTTCCAGGGAGTCTTGTCTTCTCATTATGTGGCCAAAGTATTTATGCTTCTACTTCAGCATTCCAGTGAACAATCTCAATTAATTTCTTTAAATATTGGTCTCCTTGGTGTGCACGACTTTCAAAAGTCTGCTCCAGAACCACAGTTTGAAAGCATCAGTTTTGCAGTGCTCAGCTTTCCCTAGTCCAAGAATATAAAACCTAAAATTCCTTCCATTTCTTCTCCCTTTCTTTGACAGGAAGTAATGGGGCCAGTTGCCATGATCTTAGTTTTTTGTTTTATTTTGTTTTGTGTTAAGCTTCAAGCCAGCTTTTACATTCTCCTCTTTCACTTTTATCAAGAGATTTCTTAATTCCTCTTCACTGTCTGCCATCATATAGGTAATCACGTGTGTGTGTATTCAATTTAGTAAGCCTAATATTGTTATTGTTGTTGAGTTTAGTCATGCCTGATGTTTTGTATTCATCAGCAAATCTGAGATTATTGAGATTTCCCTTGGAAACCTCAATTCCATCTTTTGCTTCATCTAACCTAGAATTTCACATAATCTACTCTGCATATAAGTTCAAAGAGGTGACAATATACAGCCTTGTCATACTCCTTTCCCAATCTTAAGCCCATCAGTTGTTTCATATTGTCTTATAACTATTGCTTCTTGGCCTGCATTCCTTAGGAGAAAAGTAAGATCATCTTGTACTCCTGACTTTTTGAGGACTTGACAAAATTTCCTTGTGTTCCACACAGTCAAAGTCTTTAGTGTAGTCAATGAAGGAGAAGTAGATGTTTTTTTTTTTTCTGGAACTCCCTTGCTTTATCCATAATCCATCAAATGTTGGCAGTTTGGTCTCTATGTCCTCTGCCTTTTCAAAAACAGCCTGCTCAAAAGCTGAGAAACAATTTTTACAAACAGTGTCTCTGATAAAGGCCTCATTTCTAAAATATATAAAGAACTAAGTCAAATTTATAAGAATAGAAGTCATTCCCGAATTGATAAATGGTCAAAGGATATGAATAGGCAGTTTTCAGAGGAAGAAATTAAAGATATCCAAATGCCCTAAATTACTATTGATTAGAGAAATACAAATCAGAGCAAACCTTAGGTACCACATCATACCTGTCAGATTTGCTAACATGACAAAACATGAAAATTATAAATGTTGGAGAAGAATTGAGGAATTGGAACACTAATGCATTGTTGGTGGAGTTGTAAACTCCATTTTGTGATTCAATCATTCTGGAGAACAATTTGGAACTATGCACAAAGAGCTACAAAAATATGCATACCCTTTGACCCAGCAATACCACTTCTAGGACTGTATCTACCCACATGTACAAAAATATTCATAGCAGCTCTTTTTGTGATGGCCAAGAACTAGAAACTGAGGGGATGCCCATCAACTGTGGAATGGCTGAACAAGTTGTGGTATATGAATGTAATAGAATACTATTGTGTTATAAGAAATGATGAGCAGGCAGACTACAGAAAAACCTAGACTTATATGAACTGATGCTAAGTGAGGTGAAAAGAACCAGTAGAACATTGTACACAGTTATAGTCACATTGTGTGATGACTAACTTTGATAGAATTGACTCTTCTCAGCAGTGCAAGGTTCTAAGACAACTCCAAAAGTCTCATGATAGAAAATGCTATCCACATCCAGAGAAAGAACTATGGAGTCTGAATGCAGATTGAAGCATACAATTTGCTCTCTCTGTTTTGTTTTGTTTCTTCTTTCTCATGGTTTATTCCATTGGTTATAACTCTTCTTTACAACATGACTAATGTGAAAATATGTTTAATATGAATATATGTGTAGAGCCTATATCAGATTCCATACCATCTTGGGGAGGGGAGAGGGGAGGGAAGGGGAGAAAATTTAAAACTGAAAAGCTTGTGGAAATGAATGTTTAAACTATATATATATATATATATACATATATATGTATATATGTACATGTATATATATAATACATATGTGTGTGTATTTTAAAATAGCCTCCTCTTCTGATAACTCTTAGTTCACATATTATTGAAATTAGCTTGCAGAATCCTAAGCATAACCTTGCTGGCATGTGAAATGAGCAAAATTGTTTGATAATTGGAACATTCTTTGTCATTGCCTTTCTTGAAGATTGGGACATAAACTGATCTTTTCCAATCTAGTGCCCACTGTTGAGTTTTTCAAATTTGCTAGGACATTGAGTGCAGCACTTCAACAACCTATGTGTATGTTTGTTTTAATAAACTGAATCGTGTCACCATCTGAAACCTGGTTCATTTATAAAGGGAACACTTGCCTTCACTTTGATGTAGATTTTACCCTTCTCTATAAACCTTTAACAGCTTATTGGACGTCATTTTCCACAGATTGAATTTATTTTTCAGGTGACATTTCTCCTTCCTTTCTTTGGATGAGTATCTGCTCCTAAATGTTGTATATAGGCAAACATGGTTTGAAAAGAGAAAAGGAAGCTGTTTTCTCAGATTGGCTCTAACAGGTGAATCTGCTTTTCCCTTTCACACACAAACTAAGTACACATGGGATGATGGGGAGTCTAGGGGTATTTTGTTTTACTGCTGCTTTCAGAATTTGACAACTTGTGTTCTAAAGCTAAAAGACTTATAGTGCATTTCTACACAGGAAATAACAAAAAAAGAAAAGAAGCCCTCAGTTTCTACTTAAAATGGCTGACTCTAACATTAAGAATATTTGAGGAAGGCAAGGCCAAGCTGAAATATGACCATCCTTACTCAACACTGACAATAGAGGAAACTGCATCTATTTGAAGCAGTGAAATCGGAGTAAATAAGTCATTGCCTTTGCTGGTTTGAAACTATTTTATTTATCTTACCCCTGTGTCTGAGCCAGTAATAGGAGTCATTTCTCTCATGCCAATGTCCTTACTGGATATATCAACTCCTTTGAGACTCTGTTAGTATCTCGGCCCTCCTCTGAAGACAGTGCTGAGTCATTACTGTTTATCCTGCCTCTACTGGCCCCGTCCTTTGCCCCCACCAGTTGAGCAGTTTGCTTCCTGGGCTTATGACGATTGACTGGAACAGGGCTTGGAAAATCCTATACTTAGTTACCATTTATCAGAGCTTTTATGTATCTCTTCTAATAGATCGAGACAATGCTTTTGTATAAGAGGCCCCCCCTACAGAGTGAGGAGTCATTTCTTTTCTGTTTTATATCTGACATGTAAGCAGGATTGAAGTAATCTTTAAATGTTACAGAACCTAAATCAGAAAACTTCCCATAATGACATAAGTGGGCCCTACTGGGATAACAATGACGGTCTCTGAGCCTTTGTCATTGTGGAAAGGAAGTGAGTAATGCAAGATTATCTCCTGTGAATATTGGTAGTGGAAACTAAAGTTATCCTTTCTCTGGGATGAATCCCCACTGAATGATGCCTAGAATTGCTATGCAATCTCTCATCCACTACAAATCCTTCTCTCTACATGAATGAAAGCTTTTTTCAAAGCATAGCAAATATGCTACTGCATTTCCAATCTTCAGATAAAGATAGGCTGTGATCTCTTCTACGTCTCAGCTATTTTTTGGTGGCTTTGAATAATGTGATCTTTTTTTTTTAATTCAGAGTGCTTCTACTGAATTCTATACTACCAAATGAAGTCTGCAATGTGTCAATGTCAGATTTGTGATATCTTTTTTTTTTCATGAAATATAGATGATGGAAAAGCTATATCCTTAATGCTAACAATTTCCCTAAACTATGGGAGTCAGAATCTTTCTTTCTTAATTAATTCTTAAGAGAGAGTTATATACTCAATGAATATTCTCTTAATCCTTGTTAATGGTGGTAATGATATTACAAATTAGAAAAATCACACAAATATAATTGTACTGAAGCTGTTGATATAAATATTTCTGTGACTGCCTTTTTGGTGGCAGGGCTGTTTATGAGTTTTTTTTTCCTCCACTATAAATATAATAAAATTAATTATAACTTCAAATCAGGTAACATGTCCCTTTCCCTTCCATTTCGCCCGGAACATTAGGTTCATTCCTTTCATATTACCCATGTACCACATTATTTTTATATAAGAATGGCTAATTTTACTTGAGATCAAATTGTGTCTTTTTTAAAAAAAATTGGATGCCTAATTTTGAAATACATACACACACACACCAACGCACACATACACACACAGACACACACAGACACACGCACATAATTTCCTCTGCTGTCTTTTTTTTCTGGTCCTATTCCAATGAACTTTAGCTGTGACTCAATTATGTTTTAGAATAACATCAGTTATCTTGACATCTTATGAATCACAGTTTGCATTAACTGTTCCTTATATCTAGGTCATTTGGCAAAAAACAAAAACAACTAAATAGTATTTCTAGCAAAAGTGTAAAAGTGTTCACAATTATTTCCTATAATATACCATGTTCTGATTTAACTATTTGAGACTCAAGGTTGTATAAGTCCTGTGCTTTAATTCAGGCGACCAAGGTTTAAATCCTGCCTCTGACATATCACCTTTGTGACTTTGGGCATCGTTTAACCTCTTCAGTTTTGTTTTTCCACCTTTAAAATAGAAATATTTCTATTTGTTAAACTTAGCATGTGGTGCTTCTATAAGTGGCATTGTGAAGCATGAAGGGCTTTATAAATGAAAGCTATTATTATTTGATACGTTGAAATTTATACAGGAAATATTTTATCTGAAATTTACAATGTTCATATTTAGTTTATATGTAACCTGTGTATAAATATGATATTGCTGAAATGTGGCATTAACTCCTCTATATTTCACACAGTAAATTTTAGAAATATTTTGATAAGAAAATAGTGTTTTTTCATAAAGAGGCAGATTTTTTATTATTGAAATAATTATGTATTTTTGTACATTCAAGGTATACTGATCTAAAAATAGGAAACAAATACTGAAATGATACTGTGCTGCATTATTAGATGTAGGACAAAATATTTTCTTTAGAATGTATGAATGTAAGTAGGTTTTAGGCCTAAAAAATTATATTTAAATTGAATCTCCAAGATGCAGTATTTTTTTATTTTTTAAAAGTTTTCACATGCATTCCTTGATTTCTTTCCAAGGCAGGCTCATCCTTGTTACCCAGACTATGAACTTGAAGTGATCTTTGATACTTCCCTTTCCTTCATCCATCATGTCAAATTATCTGTGAAATTTTGTTGATTAAACCTTTAAAGCACCCAAGTTCTCATCACAAACACCGTCTCTACCTATGTTTAGAATTCATCACTACACACGCCCATGCACACATAGATGCACACATGCATGCATGTACCATTAAGTGATTTCACTTACATACATATTTAC
The DNA here is from genome assembly GCA_028646595.1 of Phalanger gymnotis. Taxonomy (NCBI): domain Eukaryota; kingdom Metazoa; phylum Chordata; class Mammalia; order Diprotodontia; family Phalangeridae; genus Phalanger; species Phalanger gymnotis. The sequence goes on along the minus strand of JAQQSZ010000486.1, from coordinate 7,806 downwards.
ATTACATTTACATGTATATATTTTTATATTAAACATTAATTTTTGTTGCTAGACTTCCCCAAAACCAAAAATAATATTCGCTTCCTTATAAAAAGTAGAACCAAAAAAGAAGATTGCAAAGTCCTGTATACCATGGCAAAAAAGATGCAGGACCAGCCCCACTGTATCTAATCTTCATGACTTCTTCAAATTAGGAATTATACACAAGAGATAAAGGAATTCCAGCTGTCTCCTCAATATCAAGTACTAAAAAAGTAATATCCTATTGAATTACCATCAGAAAAGGGTAATACTTAATATTTGAAGAACTCACTCAGTATCCCTTCCCTCATTCCACACCATGCTCTGGAAAAGCTAGATGAGCCAACATACAAGTTTGCAACAGAAGTCACTTATCCTTGATCACAGAGGTCACCAAAGAAGGGTTTAGTACATGCTGAATTTTTCTTTACATAAAGGGGGAACTGATTAATAAGTAATACAATGATGTTAAGAATTAGAGAACAATCAGGGCAGCTAGGTGACTCAGTGAGTAGAACACCAGCCCTGGAGTCAGGAGGACCTGAGTTCAAATTTCGCCTCAGACACTTGACATGCTTACTAGCTGTGTGACCTTGAGCAAGTCACTTAACCCCAATTGCCCTGCCTTCCCCCTCAAAAAAAGAATGAGAGAACAAATTCTTTTTTAAGAAACATTTACCTGAAATGCTATTATGGAGAATAGAACTAGTTTCTTCCCATGACCTCAGATCATACCAAAAGGGAGAGGATATTGTCCCCCAGTTTAACACAGATTTGAGCTTTGAGCTAATCTATAGTTGATGAAAGTGATTGGAAAAGCAAAGCTTCATCTGCCTCATCTGTAACCTCAGCAACATTGATAATATTAAGCAAGGAGGAAATAAATTGTCTTTTAAGTAACAGCTACCTGAATTTCCTGTGAGATGGAATAGACCCATTAGTTCTTAGTAGGATGGAAGGTTCATTCCTTACCTTCTTATTTCTCTCATTCACAACAGGACAATTCAGGGTTTTGGAGGAAGGGGGATAGAGTTGTGGCAGCTTCCTATACACCACTTCACTCTATCTGGGTACTACCTCCTTTTGTTGGAAATCAGAAAAGTATGGGGAACTCTTCTCTCCTGGCTTCTTTCTCACAGAAGCTACTGAAACAGTCCCAGAAAGTAAAGTTCACAAATGTCTTTAAAATTGGTGAATTTCTGGATATAATGTTATTAATTCTGCCATATCCATAGCCACCCTATCAAGTGGGATCCTAGAAATTCAGTACTACATTGATATTAATCTGTTTAGGGTGAGTAAGGCAAGCAATCAGAAGTTCTGTTTTTATTTATCAAAATATCCCTTCCCCCTTTTAGACCAATAATATATGAAAGCAATTCTATAGCAAAGGATGTATTGCTCTGTTACGTTCGTGGGACCTATATGGAAATATTAGCAAACCAGCCCACAAATTAAGAGGATTATTGTGGTTTCAAGGATATAATAGGTCATTAATTCTCTAAGGAAACTAATGAGCCCTATGCTTTGCTTTAATCGTGTTTTCTGACTGCTTAAAGAAGGCACTAAAAATTGAACAGCTATCGTCATGGGATCTGTTAAAAATCATTCTAATTCTATAAAGTGTAGTAGAAGATTGATAATCACGTGGTCTGTTGAATGCTGGGCATCAGTAATTGGGGCGTAAGCAAATTTACATGCACTTGTGAATTAGGTCTTAAAAAGTCTACATCCCCTATTGCTTGAAAGTCATATGATACACTGAAGATTATTTGTGCTTTTCCCATTGAGCCAAAGAGGAGTTAATCAACCTGCTTTATGAACTTGATGGATGCTTTAAGGTAGCACTTGAATGTGTACCAATATACATTCAAGAAACAGAGTTTTTTTCTGTTGAATATACTAAAATGTAGGACTCAAATACAGTGCTTTGAAGCACACAATCACATATGCACACACATATACAAATACATACACACATATACATACATGCACATATACACATATCTCATTTCATCCTCACCATAATAACCTTTTGAGAAATAGCTAATATTATTCTCATTTTATAAATGAAGAAACTAAACATGGCAGTTTAAAGTGACATGCCTGGAATCACACAACTATTAATTTACTAAAGCTGAATTTGAAGTCAAGTGTTCTGGACTCAAGTCTAGCACTCTATTCACTCTGCCCCCTAGATGCTTAGATCTATATAATAAAGTCAGAAATGATGTTAAGATGAATGGAGAAAAATAATTTTATCTCAGTTCACTCAATATTCATTTTTTCAAAGCTTTTGGTCACTTCTAGCTTCTACCTTCTTTTAGGGATTATTGCACAAGAGGAAAAGAGGAAGGATGTTCAAGATGAGTAGAGATTGGGCATCAGATAAGTACCTGAAGGAATTTGCTAACATTTTGAATATCTAGACATTAGTTCTAATAAAAACTTACTCATCAGAAATCTGTGCTGTTTCTGGTCCCCCAGGAGCCACAGTGTCTCCTTTCTTATAAGGTGCTCACCATGTTTCTTAGACATCTTAGAGAATTTCAAGCTGATATTAATGTAGCCCAATATTTAGTCAGTCATTTTCACCTGGCCAACAAAGACCTATTCATGGCCTAAGCAGTTACTCTTTACACCTGTCTCCCATAGAATGATTACAATACAATAGATACTTTCCATTCAACAAGGAACCACCATAGCAGAACACTACATTTATGATCCTCACAATCACTGTTATATGATTTCCTATTTATCCAATTGGAAATGTCTCAGGAATAGTGGGTGGGGCTCATGGATCAATTTCACCTTAGACATTAGTCCTGCAGGTATCCATTTATAGGTGAAGGGAGATAGAGAGAGAGAGGAAAAGGGAGAGGAAGAGGGAGAGAGACAGGGACAGGGATAGGGACAGGGACATGGAGAGGGAGAGAGGGAGAGAGATTAAATAAATATATGAATACCTTTGGATATATAACATAAATGAAAGCAGCAACATATGCTTATATGTGCCTGTGTACATACACATATACACAAAAATGTGTGTTTACATACATACATGTTTGGGTGAAGGTGCATATGTATTCTAAGCTGTGATTATACAGTATGGTTTGCAAATGTGTTTCTTTTCGGGTCAGATAATCAATAATAACTATTATGTGGTATAAAGTCTTTTGTTTATTAATATTGTTGAACTGATGACATAATATGATTACATGTTGGGTTTATTAGCTATTGTGACTATGAAGGTATTAAAAATGTGTTGCTCTCTCACTAGGATTTTCCCACATCAAGGGCCACTAAATAAATAGTAGCTGTACCTTTGACTCTACTGAAAATGATGTTATAGGGCATTGCACTGCATTGGAAGGGACTATAAATATGGTCCATGGAAGAGAATATAGAAACAGGGAAACAGTAATTGAATTTTATGCGCAACTTGATAGTGAGAAATTCTAGGATCTTCGATGAACAACTGTTAATCTTTCTCTCTGGGAATTAATCGTAACCATTTCTGAATGACAAGGATAGTCAGGAATCACAAAGAAAGTCTGAGACGGGTGTAATGGAATAATGGGGCCACTAACAACAAAGAGTGGACCCAAGAATCCACAGAGGTGGACAGAACATCACATAGAGTAACTGAGATACATCGCTGTGCAGCAACAGCATCAACCAAAGAAACTGCACTTGCACTAACAGTACTTAAGGTCAAAGAACAGGTTATAAGGCTTCCAGCCCCAAGAAGGGAAGGGAGAAGGGAATAAGCACTTATTAAGCATCTGCTATATGGCAGGCGGTATGCTAAATGTTTTACAAACATTATCTCATTTGATAAAGGTAACTTCTCTTAGAGCATGCTGATAATCAAAACTCTGCCCTACAACCAGAGTGTACCCCATCTTGGAGGGGGGCGGGGGTGGAAATGGGGAGAAAATTTGTAATTCAAACGCCTGTGAAAATCAATGCTGAAAACTAAACATATTAAAAATAAATTAAAAAAAAAGACTCTGCCCTGGATTTGGGACCTTCCCCCATTCTCTCCCCCCAGTCCCCTGAATTCTTAGTTTCTAAAGGACCGTTTTCATTGTTAACTTCATAAAGAGCAACTTGCAGCTGTGAGCATGACAGACATTGGTGAACTAAATACTTTGTAAATGTTCATCATTAGCAGCAATGAATCCACTGGAAACACTGTGACATGCTGTACATCAGTTGGTGAAGTACCCTATCCAATAATGAGTGGATGAGGATGGCCATGAGCACATCATTCATTTGGACACGTTATTATTCCGTCTCCTCTTCCTCTCCATGATGAATCTCTCGTTGTATACCGCAGCTACTTTCTCACCCATTAGCTTCTGTTAGGGTCCATAATAAGTCTGACATTTATGTAGCAATACAAGATTTGTACATTTATTTACATATAATTTTCAACAAAGTTTCACAAGAATCCTGAAAGGTAAGGAATACAGATATTATTATTCCCATTTTACAAATGAGAAACCTAAGGTTTGGTGAGTTCAAATGACCTATTCAAGTAGTCTGAAAATTCCTAGCAACTGACTTGCTGACCTACAAAATGTAGAATTCTCAATTTTCTAAAATAACTTTCAAATATAAAATCCAAAGGAAGGCAGTACAGTGGAAAGAACTTTCTGAATTCCATGTGACAATAAATATTTACATAAAAATGACTTAGGAAACACTTTGAAGATAAAGTAGCAGTTGGACTCCATTGTATAAGAGTATGAAAGCTTTGCATGTATATTTTTATCCTTAAAAAATTTCATGTCTTTTGTTATATCAGAGTTATTTCTCAAGATTCCCTGCTCCAAACTGAACCATCTATTGTAATAAAGACCAGTTAAAAAACAGCTCCCAATATTACATCAGACATAGTGACTACAACTGACAGTATGTAACCTTCTTTCCCAGCTCTCTGCCTTAAAGTAGGTGTCATTTTCCATATTCTAAGGCCATCATATTTTTAAATAAGAATTTATTTCCTTATCTTCCCATTTTTCCTCCACCCACCATTTAAAAAATGAGAAAAGAAAAAAAAATCCTTGTAATAAAGATGCATAGTCAATCAAAACAAATTCCTTCATTGACCATGTCCAAAAAAATACGTCTCTTTCTGCATATTTAGCCCATCACATTTCTCTCAGTGTAGCTTTCTTCATCATTCCTCCTCTAGAATCATGATTCATAAAGGTGTTGATCAAACTCTTTAAATCTTTCAAAATTATTCATCTTTACAATATTGTTATGGTATAATAAGTTGTTCTCCTGGCTCTTCTCACTTTCTGCCTCAATTAATTCAAATCCTCCCAGTTTCTCTGCAACTGCCCCCATTGTTGCATAATAGAATTCCATTGTATTCATATAATTGTTCAGTTATTTCTCTAATTGAAAGGAATTCCTTTCATTCCTCGTTCTTGGCCACCACAAAAGTTGTTACCATCCTGCCTGTAGGATTTTTTGCTCTTTTTTGGGGGGCAGGGCAATTGGGGTTAAGTGACTTGCCCAGGTCAGACAGCTAGTACATGTGTCAAGTGTCTGAGGCAAGATTTGAACTCAGGTCCTCCTAACTCCAGGGCCAGTGCTGTACTCACTGTGCCACCTAGCTGCCCAAAGTTTTTGCTGTTTTTGATCTTTTGGGGATATAGGCCAAGAAGTGCTTTTGCAGGCTCAAATGGTATGCAAAACTTTTTGGCTGAGTCCACTTGCTTTTCAAAGGACTTGACCACTTCACAGCACCATCCATGTGCATCAATGTGCCTGGTTCCTGGCAGCCACTCTCACATTTCTCATTTTCTTTTTTCTTTGTCAACTTTGCCAATCTGATCAGTGAGAGGTGGGAACTCAAAATTTCTTTAGCTTCCATTTTTATAATCATTAGAATTTTTTAAGAAATTTTTCATACAATTGTAGTTGTTTGGCTTTCTTCTCGTGAGAAGCGCCTGTTCCAAATATTTCTCTGTTTATCATTTTGGGCATAAGTATATTTAGAAATGTATTTATAGAGATATCAGGACTAATGAGTTCTGAAAACATAATAGCACAAGGTCTTTAAAATGTGTAACTTGGATTACAGTAGTTTAGTGTGATAATGTTACACTCAAATCTTTATATAGGAATTTAAAAACTATTTTAATACTTACAGGAAATAAAATGAAATAGCAATACATTATTTTTAGATAACCTTGTAAGAATGCCATCTACCCGTTTGTTTTATTCTCATTTCTAAGATACGTTAGAATCGTGTCAATTTGCCACCTTGAATTCACCTTCAAAATATCACAAAATTTATTTCTCTTCTGTCATTATTTAGTAAGGTTTTTAATTATACCTATTCTTTGCTCTTCCCACTCCATCCCTTCAATCCTTGGGTCAATCTGTCTTCTAGCCTTGGCCTAGTAAACATGAAATTATAGGAGATGATCAAATTACCATTTTGACTTCATCAATAAGCAATCAGGCTGAATAAAATATTTAATAACCTTTTCAATGATAATTTGAAATTTTATGGAAATGGACTCATGCAAAATCTGGCATCTATGCACTTTTTTCATTTTACATTAATTTCTTTTGTTTGTTTACTTGTCTTTCACATTTTTGGGTAACTTTGTAGTGTTGTTGTCATTTTTTTTAACTTTTGCCGGGTGGCAGGGGAAGGGGGGGGGGTTTGAGTGACATTTTAGATCTCCAAGAAAGTAGGATTTTTAAATGATTTGTTGTTAAATAATGGCTTCACTGGATCACTTACTATAATCCAAATCATAGTAAGCAATGAATAATACTTGGAAAAGGTCAAAGACTCCTAACTAACTTTTCTTCCTTTATGTATGCCCCTCTCCAAACAATCCTCCACAAATGTGCCAAACTGACATTTCCAAAACACATTTCTAAACATATCTGATTCTTTTTAAAAAAATATTTTTTTTCAATTAAGAATTTTTTTTTAGTTTACAACACTCAGTTCCACATGTTCTTGAGTTCCAAATTTTCTTTTCCCCCCTTTCTCTCCCCCCTCCCTGCAAGATAGCATGGAATCCGATATACCTTCTACATATACCTTCCTATTAAACTTATTTACCCAATAGTCAATTTGTGAAGAAGAATTATGACCAATGTAATACATCATGAGAAAGAAGAAACAAAACCAAAAAAAAGAGAGAAAAAAGAGAGCAAATAGTTTGCTTCAATCTGCATTCAGACCCCATAGTTCTTTCTGTGGTTGTAGATAGCTCTTTCCATCATTAGTCCTTTGGAGTTGTCTTTGAATCTTGTATTGCTGAGAGGAGCCAAGTCTTTCAAAGTTAGTCATCACTGAAGTAATATGTCTGTGGTCGTATACAGTGTTCTCCTGGTTCTGCTCCCCTCACTCAGCATCATATCATGTAGGTCTTTCCAGGATATTATAAAGTCCATATTTTCCCCATTTCTTATAGCACAATAGTATTCCATTACATTCGTATACCACAACTTGTTTAGCCATACCCCAGTTGATGGACATCCCCTTGATTTCCAATTCTTTGCCACCACAAAAAGAGCTACTATAAATATTTTTGTACCCACGGCTCCCTTTCCCACTTGTGTGATCTCTTTGGGATATAGCCCTAGAAGTGGTATTGCTGACCGGGTCAAAGGATATGCACATTTTTATAGCCATTTGGGTATAGTTCCAAATTGACTTCCAGATCAATTTGATCTCCAGAATGGCTGGATCAGTTCACAACTCCACCAGCAGTGCAACAGTGTTCCAATTTTCCCATA
>JAQQSZ010000485.1:0-17397 GCA_028646595.1 Phalanger gymnotis | reverse complement strand
ACATGTAGGGGTCTCTCTTACCCCATACTCCCAGGCCTTTGACCAGCAAAGGACTGATCTCGTGGGCAATGAAGCGGCAGGAAGCAAAGAGATGGTGAGCAGCTCCGTTTAATAATGTCAGTGACCAGATTTTATAGCCTTTATTACGTAGTACTAGGGCTGCCTTGGTCCGCCTACTCTCTGCCTACTCTCCTCCTATTCTCCTCCCCTTTCCTTCCCAAGCTCTCCCCATGATTCACCTGTGCACAGGTAAATCCAGAAAAGAACCCTGCACCACGTTGCCAACAAGGACGAGACCCTTCCTCCAGACTCCATCTTGTTCCTCCCATACCTCAGAGCCCTGAGGTTATCTCAGCTGGTTCTGGGCGCGGAGGTCCAACAATAGCTAGGGTGGGCTCTAACTCGTCCCGTTACAATTCACATTCACAGTTATGATTATTAACTGTGTCTGTCTCTCCATGCTATCCACCCCACCCTGTTTATGCTTTTATTTCTCCCTTCTCCCTTTCCCCTCTCAAAAGACCTTTGCTTTGGACTACCACCTCCCTCAATTTTCCATTCCTATCAGCCTCCCTCCTTTATCTTACACTTTTCCCTTACTACCTCTTCCCTCTCTTCTAACCACATTCCCCCCCCCACACACACACACACCTTTGCTTTCCCCTTTCCCCTCCAACTGCATGTAGGACAAGTTAGATTTCTATACTTAACAGCGTAGGTCATTCCCTCTTTGAATCAAAGCCAATGAGTAAAGCTGAAACAATGCTCATCTCCTTCTCTTCTTTTCCTCTATTATAATATGTTTTTCTGCCTTTTCATGTGATACAGTATACCCATTTCTGCCTCCTCCTTTCTTCTACTCCCATTACAATTGCTTTGGACTGCTTAGTTAGGTTTTTTTTAATCATCACTTTAATGTATATCCACACACTCTATCCACATATATCTCTTTTAAATATCCTAATAAATATACAATTCTTAAGATTACCAAGTATCATCCTACCATATAGGAATGTAAACAGTTTGGCCTTATTGAATAACAAGGTTTTTTTTCTTGTTTACCTTTTTATGCCTCTCTTGAGTCCTCTGTTTGAAGATGAAAGTTTCCATTGAGCTCTGGTCTTCTCATCAGGAAGGTCCAGAAATCTCTTATTTCATTGAATGTCCATCTCCTTGCCTGAAAGATTATGCTCAGTTTTGCTGGATACTTGATCCTTGGTTGTAGTCCAAGCTCCTTTGCTTATGGAATATCATGTTCCAATCTCTCTGATCTTTTAATGGAGAAGCTGCAAGGTCCTGTGTAACCCTGACAGTAGTTCCTGAATATTTGAATTGTTTTCTTTTCTGTCTGCTTGAAGTATTTTCTCATTGACATGGTAATTCTGGAGATTGGCTACAATATTCTTTGGCATCTTCAATTTGGGATCTCTTTCAGGAAGGGATCGATGCATTCTTTCGATGACTATTTTGCCCTCTGGTTCTAGACCTCAGAGTAATTTTCCTTGATGATTTCTTGGAAGACATTTTCCAGGATGTTTTTTTTCAACATGGCTTTCCAATAGACCAATAATTCTTAGATTTTGTCTTCTAGATCTATTTTTGAGGTCAGCTGTTTTTCCAGTGAGGTTTTACATTTTCTTCTATTTTCTCATTCTTCAAATTTTATTTAACTGATTCTTGATTCCTCATAGAGTCATTAGCTTCTACTTGCCCAATTCTAATTTTTAACAAATTATTCTCTTCCATTAGCTTTTGTACTTCTTTTTCCATTTGGTCAATTTTTCTTTTTAAGGAGTTATTTTCTCCAGATAGGCTTTGTCCCTCCTTATCCATTTGGCCAATTTTATTTTTTAAGAAATTGTTTTCTTCAGTGATTTTTTTCATTTTGTCAATTGTATTTTTAAAATCATTGGTTAATTTTTCTTCTACCTACCTCTCTAATTTGGTTTTTAAATTCCTTCTTGAGCTCTTCCAAGAATTCTTTTTGGGTTTGAGGTTTCAGTTGTGGGTGTAGTGTCAATGTTGTCCTGTTCTGAATTTATTTTTTGATCTTCCCTGTTCCCATAGTATGATTCAATGGCCTTTGCTTTTCTAGTCTGCTTGTTATTCATGGTGGTTGCCTTTTTCCTGGCTTTTAAAGAGTATCTCTGCCTCTGGGGCACAGGGGGCTCTGTCCCATGCCTCTTGTGGTGGGAGGTAGGGTCCTGCTTACTGGCTTTGTGATCTGCAGCCCCTGTTTCTGTCAGCTAAAAGATACATGTGTATATATAATGCTGCTGCTCACCTGGTGCTGAGCTGGAACTACCTGGTGTGTGCCTAGGCCGAGTGTTTCTGAGTTTCCCTGGGGTTACACTGAAACTCACACCATGAGGTGTGGGGGAGGGGTGATTTGGCCACTGGAAGTCACCTCCTCCCCTATGGCTGGATAGGCTCAGCCACTGGTGGATGCCTGGGCTTGTGTATGCTGATTCTCCTGACTGTACACAGGCATACCTGGGGTCCTGGTGTTACTGCTTGCCAGCTCCACCCCCCTGCAGCTCAGGATGTCTTTCTGGTCTACTGAGGTTTGGCTTGCTGGAACAACTCTGGTCCTGCCCTGGACTCCTTTAGCCATTGCAAGAGGAACCCTTCCCTGGGACAATAGTCTCTAGGTTTTTCAAGGTTAAGAAAGGGGGAATAAGAGCACTTACGTTACTCTGCCATCATGGCTCCAGGAAGTTCAAGTATGTGACTCGTCTGTGGGCTGATATCCCTAGGAGTAGCTGCTGCTGCTAGCACAGGCCATGCACTTCCATCTCACCCAGTTTTGAGAAATGCCTGTCCTGCACTGTGAGGTTTGGGGTTGGCTACTGCTACCAGAGATTGCATTGACTGGGACTGGACCTGCTTCCACTCTGCCATGGCCAAGTCTGCACTGGTGTAGCTCGGGCACTCTGTGATCTCCCAGCCAGGCATGACAGATCCTTCCCATTGACCTTCCTGGCTTGTCCTGGGTTAGAAATCCTTCACACTCTACCTCCCAGTGCTTTCCAACTCCTCAAAATTTGTTCAAATTCACTTCTTAGAGGGACCCAACAGAATTTATGAGAGAGCTCTGGTGAGTTGATGCTTTCACTCTGCCATCTTGACTCCACCCCACAATCCCTCATATAGTTAAAGCATGTTTTCCGGCCCCCTCACCACCCTGTACATCCTCTTCTGAACACACTCTACCACCTTATAAATCTTCTTCCAAGAGCATTCTACCCCAAACTTTAGTTACTTCTACAGTTGCAGTTGGAGCACTATGCAGAAGTTCTATAGCTCTGGGAACAAAACTTCTCTCAAAGAAGGCTAAGATCCTATTATTCTTTTGACAGGCTATTCAAACCCCTAAGTCATTTCCCATGCATTACTTTCTTGTCATAGTTTTCCCTTCTTGCACTTATAAAGTGGATTTTCTAAAGCTTTATTTTTTTTCTATTCCATTTTCCCTATTTTCCCAGCCTTTCAAGATGCTTCTGTCACCTAACATTTTTGTTATCTTTAACAATATTCTCTGCCATCTATTCCTTCATCCTAATAAAGGGTAAAATTGCTAAACAGATTATGGTCAAAAAAATGAACTCTGGGCACAACATTTGAGTTCTCCCTCTAGGTTAACCTCAATGCATTAAATAATCCTCCTGGGGTTCAGTTAAGTACTAAATTCAAAACCCACTGTCATCAAATGCACACCTCTTCATCTTCTCCACATATCATAATGACAGACATGAAACAAACAGGAGGAATGAAAAATTTAGTTAGCTTGTAAAGGTTGCTGCTGTCAAACACAGAACAAGAATGCAGGTTACAAAATCAAAAACAGTAACACTTACAGTCAGCTGACAGTCTGCCTATATCTCTCTCTCTCACTGTAGCTCAGAGAGAGGCTCTTCCTGAGTCCTAATCTAATAAACCTGCATGAGGTTCAGGGAAACATTAGTACCTCCCTTGTCATTTCAAGGGGCCTCAAATGTTAGATATCCTACTATTTCGGAGACCCCTTGAAAAATTGTCAAAATAAGATCTATGTGACTTGAGAAGTGTTTTCCCTCTCCTCTATTTGCTGACTTTTTTCCTGACTCTTCTCCATTCTCTGTTTTACAACTTTTATCTTCTAGAACTTTCCAAAATTTGGCTTTAGGGAGTATTGTTGCAAACAAAAAAAAATTCAATAGGTTTTGTCCCAATACCTTGCTGAAAGCCATGTGTGCTACGTCCATTTTCCTGAGGTACAAGTCTTGTAACTCTATCAAGTTCATCTAGAACTACTTGTTCTTGATGACTCTATACTGATGCTTAACAATCACTCTAAATGGCCAAAGACGGTTCTTTTAGTATTTAGTATTTACCCAGGAATTGAAGTAAAATTCCCTTGTCCATATTGCATAGGAGCCATGTTATATTATTGAATATTGGGACATTTGTCCATTTTGAGTCTCTCATTTGACATGAGGTCTCAGATAACTAAAAGCAATTCAAGAATCACACTCATAAGTTCTTTCAACATCATGGCAAGCAGGACATATGGGTCAACAGACTTCAACTTGAAACCATTGAAGTTAATTATGTCTAGTTCTTTATCTTGGGTTTCAGTTCTTTCAGAGAATTTTTTTGAGTCTGTCTTCCCACTCTGAAAATCACTTTCCTTGCATAGAAAATGAGCATACAGAAAACAAAAGTGGGAAAAGGTTTATTATTCTATATTCTGTCTCTATTATCTATTTCTTAAACCTATCCAAGGCAGTAAGGGATTCTATTCTTTCCTTGACCTTCCTCTTCCTCCTAACATAATTTTTAAAGCTCTACTTTGACATTTATATTTTGAAAGCTATAGCTTATATTGGCCTCTAGCCCTCCTGACATTTTTATTTAGGACCTTGCTTCACTTTTGTATTCATCTTAAGTTACCCAGCTTTGATTACTCTCTTGACCTTGTCCTTTTAAAATTTTACTTCTTTAGCTATGTCTCTCTTTTTCATCTTCATCAGAATCAATTGTTAACTGCATCATTGGAATTTTATTCTTGAGAGACTCCCATCCCTCTTGAGTTGATTTCCCTTTCAAAGGCTTAAGCTAAAGGGATTCTATCTATCCTGAGCCAGAAATATTAAAAAGAAAAAAATACTAAAATTGATGGCATATGTCAGACAATAGCTATCTATAGTTTCTTATGTATCATATATGCGAATATTAGAGACTCATATTCAGTGTTTCTGCTGATTGCACAGTCCAGGCATTTTTCTATCAAATGTTTTCCGGTTAGGTTCTGGAATGAAATGAATGAAACCATTCACTTATGTATATTATATCTGAAGCTAGAATGGACCCTCATAATCATTAGTGCAAAGTTGTCATTCTGCAAGTGAAGAAGTGAGTATAGAGCACACAGGTACTAGCAGAGAGAGAGTTTTAATCTAGTTAATTTCACTCCAAGTACAATGCTTATTCTACTGAAATTACAGGGGTAGATGTCATCAAGCTACAATAAAAACTTACGAAATCAAGCATAGTTGTACTACAACTCAAATCTGCTTCCTTTTCAGATTAAAATCAGTAATTTTCAAACCTCCTGCCATATGGAATATATCCCTTTATAAATAGGTAATGCAGTGGATAGAATACTAGGCCTAGAGACAGGAGTACCTGAATTGAAATCTGGATTGATATACTTGCTAGCTGTATTACTCTGGGCAAGTCACAATCTCTGTCTGTCTTTGTTTCTTAATTATAAAATGGGGATAATAATAGGACCTACTTCCTAGAGTTACCGTATGGATCAAATGAGATATTCGTATAGCATTTACACAGTAGCTGGCACATAGTAGCTTCTTAATAAATGTTTGTTCCCTTCCCTTTACCCATCTGATCCCCTGATCTGAAAACTTGTTGATCATAACTTTTTCCTCCTTTGTTTGTTTGTTTATGTTTTGCCTCCTGGAACCTGACTTTTATGCCCATTGATTTCGGGATCTCTACCCTAAAACCACAATGATGACTTGGTTCCCTGGAAGGCTCCAGGGGGTTAGTGTGATTGAGTCAGGCTGTAACTGTACTCTTATTGTAAATATTTTCTCCAAAAAATATAAATTGGCTTGTTATACCATATTTTCACACCATGCTATCAAATCTGAAGCAAATATTTATTCTGTAGATATTTTTAACAAGGGATAGCACCGACCCTGGAGTCAGGAGGACCTGAGTTCAAATCCGGCCTCAGATACTTGACACATGTACTAGCTGTGTGACCTTAGGCAAGTCACTTAACCCCAATTGCGCTGCCAAAAAAAAGCAGAAAAAAAGATATTTTTAACAACTTAACATTTGAAAAGCTTGAGTAGGGAATCAGTGAAATGAAACTTATGGTCAAGCTCTGTGAGCATAATGCCAAAGCAATTGGTTCAGTTAGTCTGTCAGGCTGATTCTGGCACATCATGCAAATAAAAAAATATATTCATACTTAATTGTTTTTGGTTTAAGATTCAATATAATTTTCTCATAATATTTCACAAAATATCACAGACACATAACAACAACAAAATAATTTTTATCATTAAAGCATGTGATTAATCAAGAAAAGTTAAGAAATTTGTTCATTTTGGCATATAAGTGGCATAGTTATTAGAATGATTAGAGCACTGGGCATGAAGTCATCAAGACCTTAGTTTGAATCCAGTCTCAGACACCTACTAGCTGTGTGACTCTGAGTAAGTCACTTAACCTCTGTCTGCCTTAGTTTCCTCAAGTATAAAATGGGAGTAATTCACAAGACTGCCATGGAGATTAAATAAGATATTTATAAATGCTTAGCACAGTGCCTGGTAGATAATAGATGCTTAATAAATTCTTATTCTCTCCCTCACCTCAATGCAATTTAACTCTATTAAATTCATTTCTGCAACTATTAAATATGTACAATTTATTCACTATATCTGAGGAAGACACAGACACTACATAATACCTGCCCTTATGAAGCTTACAGCTTAGTAGCAGAAACAAACAAATATAGTGCATAGAATTATTATATTATGAGATCATGAGAGAGGTGAAAACAAAGCATCGTGTAACCTCATATGGAGAAAGGTAATTTTTGACTGAGAGAATCAGTATTTGATTAGGGTTTAAAAGCATGGAAAGGAGTTTAATAAAAAATTGATGGAAACTTGGGGGTAGGGCTGGGGACAGATATTATATTCTCCAGATATATGGAACAGCGTAAACAAAGATCATAAGAACTTTTAGAACTCCTGTAAACTCCCCGGTAGATATCCCAGGGCCTGGCACATGGTTGTTTGGTTGTTGTCCTTCATTCTCAAAGAGTACTAAAATGACGTCACAATGTTGGGATGAAAGTGCATTGTGTCCAACTGTGGGTTAATCAGAAGAATACAACATTTGGAGTTGGGATGTCTCTAAATTTATACATTTCATTTCTTAAGAGCTACTGCAATGCTGCTTTACTCACACAGTACAGTGCTTTGTTTGATATAGGCAATGCCATGCTAGGTGGTCCTATGCCAATGTCTCCCAAGTCTCATAATCAATTCCAAAGTTCTTCAGAGAGACCTTGAAATATCTTTGTACCACTTCTTCTGACCTCCATGTGAGTGCTTGTCTTACATGAGGCCATTGTAAAATAGTCTCTTAGGTAAATGTACTTTTGGCATTTGAACAATGTGACCAGTCCATCAGAGTTGCACTCTCTGCAGTAGAGTTTGAATGCATTTTAGCTTAAAAAAGAACCTCAGTGCCCAGTACCTTCTCTTGGCAGGTGATCTTCAGAATCATCCTAAAACAATTCAAATGGAAATGATTCAGTTTTCTGGCATGGCACTGGTAGACTGTGGAGATTTCACAGGCATACAACAATGAGGTCAACACAACTGCTTTGTAGACCTTCAGTTTGGTAAATGGTCTAATACCTCTTCTCCACACTTTCTTTCAGAGTCTCCCAAACACTGAGCTAGCTCTGACAATGCATGTACCCACCTCATCATCTGTGTGTACATACCTGGAAAGCATATTGCCAAGAAAAGTGAACTTATCCACACCATTCAATATTTTTCCACTTGCTGTAACAGATGGTTCCACATATGTACACTGTGGTGTTAGCTGGTGGAGAACTTCTGTTTTCTTGATGTAATTTGTTAGGCCAAAATTAGCACCAATAGCAGAGAACTGATCCATAATCTGTTGCATCTCAGCTTCAGAGTCTGCATTGAGTGCACAGTCATCTGAACAAAAAGTCACGTACCAACTCTCTTTCCACTTTAGTCTTGGCTTGTAGCCTTTTCAAGTTAAATAATTTACTGCCAGTGTGGTAGCTGACCTTGATGTGATGCCATTATTGTCCTTGTGGAAGGTGTGCAACAACATCACTAAAAACATTCTAAAAAGCAGGGGAGAATGTCACAACTTTGCTTCACTCCATTGGTGACTGGGAAAGCACAGCTACATTGTCCATTATTCAGAAAACCATACAAACATGCCATCATAAAACTGAGGTACAATACTGATGGACTTCTCTGGCCAACCAAATTTTCCCACTATTTCCCACTGGCATTCGTGACCGACAGTATCAAAACACATGGTTAGATTGATGAATGTTGTGTACAGACCTATATTATGCTTTTGCCATTTCTTCTGGAGTTTTTGAGCAACGAACACCACGACCACTCTTCCTCAGCCCTTTCTGAAGCCATACTGATTCTTAGATAGATGACCATCTTCCAAGTGAAGGATCAGCCTATTTAGGAGGACTCTGGAAATAACAATCAGAAATGGATAAGAGAAAGATCTGTGATTGAAATAGATAACCTATTTCCTTTTCCTTTTTAGTGATGGACAATGGAGGCATCCTTGAACTCTTGGAGGATAACCTCCTCTTGCTATAAACTAGAAAATTTCCTTCAGCTTTTGTATGAGCAGTGGACCTCCTGTCTTGTAAATCTCAGTTAGAACAGTATCAGTACCAGATATTTTGCCATGTAGGAGGAACCTGATAGCATTCAAAACCTCTTCTTCAGCTAGAAGTTTGATGAGAGAGGGATTGACTGCAACCTGAGGTATACAGACAATGGCTTCAGCATTGACTGATGGAGGTCTGTTGAGAACACTAGGATAAGTCCAGCTCATCTCTCCAGGATCACGTCCTTATCACTAATCAATGTGGTTCCAGTAGCACTAAGTAGCTGAGACGCACCATAGCTTTTTGGACCATAAATAGCCTTCAAGGAACCACAAAAACACTTTGGATTTTTACTATCAGGATAAAACTGAATTCCATCTGCCTTCTTACTGAGCCAAGAAACTTGTGTCTTTCTAAGCTTCTCTTACACTTTACTTCTAACAGAGTTAAATGCCGCCTTCTTAGAAATAGATGAACTATCTTGCTGATAAACATGGTTCTAGTTTTTAACAGCTTCTAAATTTCCCCATAATTTTTGTCAAACCAATCTTGATGTTTGTGAGTGTTCTAACCCAGATAAGGAAATGCAGTGCTGTGCACCAAGCCTCTGAAAACTGCCCAATCTTTTCCTGCTCCACTATTTCTAACCATGTCTTAGTTAAGCTTTCCGTCCAAGTTAGCAATGAACTGTTCATCCTCAGAGACACACTCTAATTTCTTGACATTGAGTCTTCTAGTAGTTATCTTGCCTTGGGACCATTGCTTTTGTTGAATGCAACTGTTTAGCTTAGAGAGGATGTCTATGATCAGTTCAGCACTCTGCTCCACACATCACCTTCCTCACTGTCACATTCTGTCTATTTATTCTTCTTCCAATGACATAGTTTGTTGAATGCAAATGTTTTCTGTGAGGGTACATGCATGAAGTTTTATTGCATTTGGGTGAACAGAAGACAGTATTGGTGATGAGGTCATGAAACACACATCTTTAGTAATGAATTATTTGTTGCCGTTTCCAATTCCATTCCTCTGAAGGTCTCTCTGCCATATCTGATAGTCTGTGCCTACTCTGGCTTTATAAGCTTATCCTCTTTTGGCATATTAATGATGAAGGTTTCCAGGTCTTCATAAAATTTTCTTTTACCTCATCAGGGTTCATCATGGTGGGAGCATACACATATACATGGTGGCATGGCACTTTCTGACAAGTGTCTATTGCATTGTCATGAATTTGTCATTCACTCCTTTACGTGGGCATGGAAGCTTGTTGATTAGATTAGTTTTGATTGTAAAACCAATGCCAGCTTCGTGGCCTTCCACATCATTGTGTTCACATCAGACAAATGTATATCCAGCTCTTACTTCAGAAAGCTAGCCTTCATTTGCCATCCTTGTTCCTCTCAGTGCTTCTATTTTGATATAATAAATGCTGAGTTCTCTCACAACAAGAGTTATTCATCTTTCAGATCTATTTTACTTCCTGTTGTCCATGAGTTTGTTCACATTCCATGTGTCAATGGTGAGTGGAATCATCTGCACAAAATTTTTTATACATTTTTCATGTGTATGCAGGTTGGGATCGCTAAACTCTCATGCTGAGCAGACAATTTTTAGGGCACCTTTTCTAGCCTCTTCCTCATTCCAGCAAGTGAGTAGTGTGGTCCTTAAAAAAACTATTCAGACAACTAGAGGGCTGCCAAATCCTACTGCTGCTTCAGTCTGCTGAGAAGATGACTCTATGACCTGGGCTGCTTGTGTGAAGCATTGTGACTGCAACTCCTAGTGTATCTACACTGGCTGCTTTGTTATTTGCCTATCACCATGGTACTGTGTGGTAGACAAAAATGGTAAAGTAGTATGGGATATATCTTTTGATTAAAGTGAGTCAGAGTTGCAGGAAGTTGTTGGCCTCACTCTCTCTTCCAGGATCAACAGAGTCCAGCTGAGAAACAAGTCAAGACAACTAGTGATTGCTTGAGATACAGCAGATAATCTTAGTGTCGTTGATGTCTAGCAAAGCTCTAAATGCTTCATAGCACCTGCTTCAGTTGCCTTCATGGCGATAGAAGAAGTTGTTATCATCCACTCATTCTGCCAGGAGAAGTCTTCACAAGTTTGAGGGAGACATCCTCTAACTCATTGATGGGTCTGAGACCCTTTAGGTATCCTTAACGTGGTTTAACCTATCTGCTGAATTGGTATACTGGGGTGTGGCCACTGCACATGCTATGGCTTTGTGGAGCCACAGGTGAAAGTAGGTGAATCAGATGGACACCAAAGATAGAAAGGAGTCCTGAAAAGGGTGCAACAGCCCTGACAGCAGAGGTACTAGTCTTCCCTGACCATCCTACACCCCTGTCACATAGTAGTTGTTTAATCAATGCTAGCTGGCTGATTAGTTGACTTTTATTCAACTTGTCTGTTCTAGACTATGGGGCAATTTGCAATATAAAATAAGCCAAGAGAGGCAGGACTTTCAGTGCCAACCCATGGAGTTTGAACTTTATTTACCAAGCAATCAAGAGTTATTGCAGGGTTTTGAGACTTGTCCATATGATGTTTAAAAAATCAGTTCAAGAATATGAATTTTGAATTATATATAGACTACAGTGTTGTTTCAAAATGCTCATTTTTCAACTAATCAGTCTCCAACAGGTTTTTTGACCATTGAGATAAGGGAGTCATGCTGATAATTCATTTATTAATATTTTGTTCAGATATCATTTTAGATGCTCATGAAGCTTGTCATATTTGATAAGAATTCACTGCATTTGAACATATAGCAAGGAAAATAAATAATCATGTATTAAATACCTATTATGTGCAGGGCACAGTATTAACTTTTAGGGATAAAGAGAAAAAAGTTCAAGATATTTCTTCATCACATGAATTCTATTATACTAAGCTGAAATTGTACTTTGTCCTAACTTTTACCATTCTCAGTGGTTGTAATACATTAAAGGTTTACATTTTTATAGTCCTTTTTCTTTTCTTTCAGAAAAGAGTATGGAAACAACTTCCCGTTGTATTTTTATCTTTATTATGTACTAGAGCTTGTTCACAATTTTTATTTTTAAATTCGATGTTATTTTTTTTTTCAGGACAGTATCCTCCTCTGCCACCTCCTCTCCTATCCCCAATAAAGCAAGAATAATAAAGCCTTTGTTACAAGCATGCATTGTCAATCAAATTTCCACATTGACCATGTCAAATCTCTATCTCTGTCTCTGTCTCTCCCCCCTTCCTTCTCTTTCTCTCACTCTGTCCCTCCCTCCCTCCTTCTGTATAGATAGATCTATATCTATCTATACAGAGAGACAGAGACCATGTTAAATATATATAAACATGGTCAAGGTGGAAGTTTGTTTGTTTTATATATATGCATATATATATATACTTATGTATACATGTGTGTATATACATGTGTTTACATACACATATACGTATGTATATATACCTACACCTATACATATATATATGTATATACATATATATATGTAATATGTCTCAATCTAAATTCTGAGTCCACTGAATCTATCATCTCTTTGTCAGTAGTTGTTTTCTCATGAGCCCTCTGAGATTGTAGTTGGGTCATTGTCCTAATCAACATTCTTAATTACTTCAAAGTTGTTTGTCTTCGAGTATTTTTTTTGTTAAATAAGTTATTCTCTTGGCTGTGCTCACTTTGCTTTGTATAAGTTCATTCAAGTCTTCCCAATTTTCTTTGAAACCCATTCCTTTAATCATTTCTTACAGCACAATAGTATTCCATCACATTCATATATCCTCATTTGTTTTGCCATTTCCCAAATGATGAGCACCTCTTAAGTTATCAATTCTTTGCTATTGCAAAAAAGCTGCTATAAATATCTTTGTATATATGGGTCCTTTCCTTCTTTCTTTTATTTTTGGTGGGGGGTGATATAGAGATAGGAGTGGTATTGCTAGATCAAAATGGAAATACCAAATAGCTTTCCAGAATTTTTGGACAAGTTCACAGATCCACCAATGTGTACCTGTTATCCTACATGCCCTCTAGCATTTGTTATTTTCCCTTTTTATAAACTTGTTCTTTTCTTGTGTAGCACTGTAATCGAAAAGAGATTATGTATGTTAATGTTGGTGATTGTATAATTTGATTTTGTTGGTTCATTTTCTTGTCTTTAATTTTTATTCATATATTTGAATACCTGTCAATGACAATGTACATGAGTTTTTATGAAGACAATAAAGGAATTACAAAATATACAGAAATAAAAATAAAGGTCAGCAGCTTTAATTCACATAAGCTCTATGGGTCTGATGCCAGTGGTTAGGTACAGTTACATTAAAAGACATGACACTCATAAGAATAGTATGTAGCTCTAGAGTGGCATCATTTCCAATCAGGGCAATGTCTCTATGTGCAAGTCTGCTTTTAGCTACTTCAGAACTTTATCTTTTTTCCTCCCCTTCCTTGCCAGGGAGAATATGAAGATATTGTTTCCAGAGTTGCCTTTTAGTCACAAAGGAACCCCTAGTTAAGCCTCAATTTTCTGTTCAGATTGTACAATGGATAGCCATTTGATAGTATTAAAGAGAAGTAAAAGAGAAGGCTGATTTAGCAGTTTTTAACTCTTTATCATGACCCTCTTGAACTTGCTGTGTAAAAAGAGAAAAATCATTTAACTCCCCTGTGGGGAACCTCTCAAGTTTGTGAGAGATCATAGATTCTCTGTTAAAAGATTCAATAGAAAAGTAGATGAGGATCATTGGTGAAAACCCATGGATGATCATTAACCACTCAGCTGACAACTGATATCTCCAAAGATGATTTCCTCACCAGAAAGAACAACTCTAAGAAGCATTATTTTTGAAAAGCTGGGAAGAGGTGCTTATTCCTCATAATTAGCACTGACATTTCAATTCCCCTCTCAGAAAAAACACAGGTGACTGATTAGAGAGACACAAGAGCACTGGGCAGGGATTAAGCTTTAGAAAGTTATGGTCATAGGCTTTTTAATTTGCTGTGACTGCGGAGAATGGTGGCTAGCATTATTGCTTGAACCTCTGCAGAGAGTCTGTTCTATTTAAACACTTGCCAATAAATTAGCTCATCCAGGACCTCTTCCTCTGCATCCTTAGTTTATCAGCTTGCTTTGCTCTTCTTTGTCACAAACTAAGCTCTGTGCATTCAAGGAAAACCTCAGATGAAACTATCTCAAGCACAGCTGGTAAGGTTGACCTGGTTTTACCAAGCCCCTAGATCTAGTCATTAATCAAAAGGAAACCAACTTGTACTTTCCTACATTACTGTCAGATAAAATTTTACATTTATAAAGCTGATTCACATCTGGAAATAAGTGAAAGCATTAGAAGAATCTAAAGATTACTTTTGATTTTACATGAAAATCGCAAATTTCAATATAGCAGTTGAATTTTAATAGCCATAGTATCTTTGCTAGATACATTATAATCTCTCACAAATAGTTTGCTGGTGAACCAAATGGTCATCATTATCATTAGAATGAGGTATGGAGGAATTTTCTAGTCTATGACAAGGTTAGCGTAAATTTATTGGATGATAATTGGTCAAGTGGTTCAATGGATACTTTGTCAACTCCCCACCCCCGTTCTACCCCACAATGCATGAATCCTTTGTTCTAGCATAGGTGAATCTTTCTTCTAGTGTGCTAATGTGGACTCCTCTTGCCTACCTGCCTATTTGCCTAGATTGCTTTCACCGCTGCAGCAGCTGCTTCCTCCATGAAACTTTTGGAATATTTGGATCCAGTCACTACTTCATTAATGACTCCAGTCACTAATGGACCTATTTTCCCTCATCCCCTCCTGAATTTATTATTTCTGAAAACTGTGAGATTTATCTTCAGAGTTTTTTTCACATACTTTCTCTAATCAATAGTGATTTATAGCAGTTTTCCTATGATTATAGATAGCTTTGATTTCTTCTTCTGAAAACTGTCTCTTCACATTTTTTGAACATTTGTCAATTGGAGAATGGCTTTTACTCTTAAAAATTTGATTCAATTCTTCATATATTTGAGAAATGAGGGCTTTATCACAGAAAGTTGCAGTATTTTTATTGTTGATATTGCTTCATTTTCTATGATGCTTTTTAATAAAATGTAGTTTCCCTGATTTTCTCTTTCAATTAGGTCTAATTTTGCTTTTGCTTTATCTGGGATCATTATTGTCACCCCTGTCCTCTTCACTTAAGCTGAAATATAATAAACTCTGCTCCAGTCCTTCATTTCAACTTTGCATGTGTCTTTCTGGGTAGTTGGATGGCATAGTGTATAGAGTGCCAAGCCTGAAATCAGAAAGAGGTATCTCCCTGAGTTCAAATTGACATTAAACACTTACTAGCAATGTAAACCTGTACAAATCACTTAATTCTGTTTACCTCAGTTCCTCATTTGTAAAATGAGCTGGAGAAGGAAATGGCAAACCACTGTAGTAACTCTGCCAAGAAAACTCCAAATGGGGTGACAAAGAATCATATACAACTGAAATAACTGAAAACAATAAATGTGCATTTTTGTCCCAAGTATATCTTTGGTACACAACATATAAGTGGATCTGCTTTCAAATACATTTTGCTATGCACTTCCATTCTTTGGGTTAGCTCAGCCAATTCACAATCATGTTTATGGTCACTAACTGTTCATTTCCCTCCATTCCATTTTTTTGTTGTTTATCCTCTTGCTCTTTTTATTCTGTCCTTCCTCAAAATCTGTCTTGTGTCCAACAACTGCCTTCACTAGTTCACCCTTCCCTTCATCCTTATTGGCTAAGATAGATTTCTATACCAAAAGAGTATGTATTTAAGTATGTATGTATATACACATATACAACGAGGAAATATATCTTTATCTATCCATATCTAATCTTTCTGCTTTGAACCAGTTGAGATGAAAGCGAAGTTCAAGCATGAGCCCCCACTCCATTTTTATCTCGTCTTTTCCAATTTGATGATTATGATGTAGAAACTCAGAGCTGCTTTCATTTGAATTTCTCTGATTATCAGTGATTTGGATCATTTTAATATATTTTTTAATAGCTTGGGTTTCTTACTTTGAGAATTATGCATCTTCTTGGATCATCTGTCTATTAGGAAGTGGTTCTTATAATTTTTAGGTACTTGCCTTGTTACACACATGTATGTAATCACATTCCCTCTCTATATGTTGGATATGTGGCCTTTATTTGTGAAATTTACCGAAAAGATTTTCCCCAATTATATCTTTTCCTTCTAATTTTTACTGCATCTATTTTGTTTGTATGAAACCTTACATTTTATGTAATCAGGCTTGTCCATTTTATCTTCTGTGATCACCCATCTTTGATCATGCTCTCTTACCCTACCCGTTGATTTTAAATACATTTTCTCCTTTTTCCTTTAATTTATTTATAATTTTACACTGTATGTTTAGGCCATATACAAACATGGAGCTTATCTTGTTACATGATATGAGATGTTGGTCTAAATCTTATTTCTGTCAGACTACATTTTAATTTTCCTAACAGTTTCTTTTTGTCTAAATAGTGAATCTTTATCCCAGGATATTTGGGTGTATGAAATATCAGGTTACTATTTCATTTGCTTCTGTATATTCTTTTTTTAACCTAATTATATCTGTTGATTGATACAGCTATTTTCAACCAGTACTAATTCATTTTGAACAGCAGTGTTTTGTAGTATATTTTGAGATCTAGTACCTATGAGACCTTTGCTAAATCATCTTTTTGTTCATTATTTCTTGTGTTACTCTTGAACTTTTGTACTTCCTGATTAATAGTTACTATTTTTTCTAGCTCCACAAAATAGTGCTTTTGTAATTTAATTGGTATGAGACAAAATGGGCTAAATTATTGAGGTAGCAAAATCATTTTATTTTTTTTAATATGGCAACTATGAGAAAATTATGATTCTTAAATTATTTAGGTCTGTCTTTATTTCTATATGATGTCTTTTATATTTGCTTTTATCTAGCTCTCATTTGTGTTGTTATGTAAACTCTCAAGTATTACATACATTATGTTCTGTTTCACCTGGGATTTCTTTTCCTATCTCTTCTTGCTTGGTTTTGCTAACAAAATAGATTATTGCTTATGATTTATGTGAAATAAATTTCATATCTTACAACTTCCATGAATTAGTTCTTTAATAAATTTAATTGAATGTTGATAGAACATCATATCATCTGCAAACAGCAACAGTTTTGTTTTTTTCTTTGCCCACATTTATTCGAACAATTTATTTTGCTTGTCTTACTTCTATCCTTATCATTTCTAGAATTATATTAAGCAATTGTAGTCAAAATAGACATCCTTGCTTTATCCTGATCTTATTGGAAAGACTTGCAACCTTTCTCCACTGAATAGAAAGGATTGCTTCTGGTTTTAAAACATATTATTTATGATGCCAAGTTAAAGACCATTTGTCGCTATCCTTTCTATTTTTTTTT